>JBBGZY010002013.1:600000-757500 GCA_037952925.1 Lithobates clamitans
GTCCCTTCTGCAAGAACCCCCTTAAAGATTCATGGCAGAAGGCAATGTGCAGGTCCTGTATTAAGGACTTGGTTGAAGAGGAAACATCCCAGCAATACAAGGACTTGTTCTCTTCAGTAAGGGAATTTACGAGCTCACTGAGTTCAGTCAAGTCCATGCTGGTACAGAGCCCGACAGTCCAGGTCAAGCCCCAGCATCCACCATCCAGCCCGAAGGGCATCCTCCTCCAGAGCAGTGGAGGTTGTGGACTCAGATGATGAGGGAGCAAATACTCTTCCCTCCCTCAAGGATTCAGACGAGGAGGAAAACGATAGCCGAGCCTCTAGGTACAAGCTATCTTTGGAGGAAGTGGACGACCTTCTGAGAGCGATCTACACTACCTTTAAAATCCAGGAGGAGAAGGTGCAACTGTCGGTTCACGACAAAATGTACCAAGGACTGGATGACACTAAACACAGAGTATTCCCAGTCCATAGAATCCTCTCGGAGATGGTAAAGAAGCAATGGAAGGACCCTGAGAGAGGCCCCTTTTCCAAGACCCTTAGAAGAAGGTTTCCCTTCGAAGATAAGGAGTCAGAGGTATGAAAGAAGAAACCACGGATAGATGCTGAATTCTCGCAGGTTTCCAGGCGCACAGACCTAGCATTTGAGGACATGGGGTGCTGAAGGATGCGATTGATAAAAGAGCGGACTCCCTCCTGAAAAAAGCGTGGGCTTCCACATCAGCCAGCCTCAAACCCACTATGGCTTCCACGGTTGTCGCAAGGAACCTTGAATGCTGGGTAGAGAAGCTGAAAAGCCACATAGAGGCAGGTACATCACAGAAAGATCTTTTGGAGTCCTTTTCAATGATACTGAAAGCAGTAAAGTACATGGCTGATGCATCTGCTGAATCAGTTAAGATGTCAGCAAGGTCGTCAGCACTGGTGAATTCAGCCAGATGTGCTGTATGGCTAAAAACTTGGTCTGGTGACACAGCTTCCAAGATTAAGCTGTGCAGCTTACCTTTCTCGGGTGGTTTTCTTTTTGGTCCGGACCTTGAAACAGTCTTGGACAGGACAGCCGACAAGAAAAAGGCTTTCCCTTCTAAGAAGAAACAACCGATCAAAAATAATTTTTGTACTGTTCAACAGCCCCACAAAAATAGGGATCAAGACCACAAGAGCCACTGGGTCTCCCAAAGGGGTAAGGGAAGAGGCGGAGTTCTCTTCAGATCTCGCCCAGTCCAGCCCCCTAAAAACAAATGACAGTCTTACCCCAGTAGGGGAAAAATTGCCTTTCACCTACAGTGGAACAAAACAACTACAAGCCTGTTTGTGAAAAACGTCATCTCCCAGGGATACAGTTTGGAGTTTTCAGAACCACCCCCGAGCAGATTCTATGTTACGGCCCTGCCAAGAGATCAGGAAAAAGCTTCTGCAATGATGAGCCTGCTGCAGGATCTGATTCAAAAAGAAGTGATTATCCAGGTCCCAAAAAGTCAGGAAGGCAGAGGCTTCTATTCCCATATCTTCCTGGTGAAGAAGCCTTGGGTGAAGTATCGGTTGATTCTGAACCTAAAGATTCTCAACAGATCGATCCGTTACAAACATTTCAGGATGGACACGATCCATTCAATCACGAAATTACTGACTCCAGACTGTTTCATGGCATCCCTAGATCTAAGGGACGCCTATTTACATGTCCCGATAACTCAGGCTTCCCAATGCTTTCTACGTCTGGCCCTCAACTTGGGGACCTCAGTCTGGCATCTCCAATTCATAGCTCTGTCGTTCAGACTTTCGTCCTCCCCCAGAATATTTACAAAGCTCTAGAACCTCTGAAGCTGAGAGGGATTTCAGTCATCTCATATCTGGACGACCTGTTTTTCACGGACTCCAAAGAACAAGTTTTGAAAAATCTCCAGGTGTCTCAGGCTCAGGGTGGCTCTTGAATCTAGAAAAATCAGGAGATGAAGTTCTTGGGCTATACCATAAACTCAGTGCTTCAAAACTTTTTTCTGCCACAGGAGAAAAGGGAGAAGATTCAATCTGCGTTGAGACAGGTTCAGACCAATCTCTCAGTGTCAGATCAGCCATGGAAGGCTTAGGCCTTCTCACAGCATCGATTCCAGCTATTTAGTGGGCCAGATTACATTCCATACCCCTCCAGATGAATATCTTACAAAGATGGTCACACCAGGAGCTGCTAGAAAAACAGATCAAATGTAAAGTGGGCGCTCTGGTGGTGGAGGAATTCAACCAACCTGGCAGAAGATCTTTCCTGGGTCTTTCCCATAGACAAACGTCTAGCAACAGACGCGAGTTCTTGGGGCTGGGGAGCCCACCTGGACGGTGAAACCTCTCAGGGGGCCTGGTCCAAAGCAGAAGCCCGAAAGTCCTTAAACTGGCGTGAACTGAAGGCGATTTTTCTCGGTCTCCTAGCTTTTCAAGTAGTAAGGGGACAACACGTTCAGGTTCTCTCAGACAATACAACTGCAGTGGCTTATGTGTTGAAACAAGGAGGAACCAGGAGCAGAGGGCTCCTAGAGCTGGTCAGTCAGCTACTTACCTGGGCAGCACAGAATGTGGCCTCATTGTCAGCAGGCTATCTGAAGGGATCCCAGAATCTGCTAGCAGACCTACTAAGCACAAGGAGGCTGGTGGAAGCAGAGTGGAGTCTGAACCAAGAAGTTTTCTTGATGATCGCCGAAGCTTGGGTGCAACCTCAAATAGATCTGTTCGCCAGCCAACAGAACTCAAAAGTACAGAAGTTCTTCTCTCTCCACCGAGAAGACCAGGCAGTAGGCATAGATGCTCTCGCCCATTCATGGCATTACCAGCTGTGCTACGCCTTTCCCCCCTTTCCCCTGATACCACTGGTTCTAAGGAAATTCAGGGAGGAAAATACCAATCTGATCCTGGTCACTCCCTTCTGGCCAAAAAGGCCCTGGTTCGCAACACTACTAAACCTGGCCACAGAACCTCCATGGAAGTTGCCGCCCAGAAAGGACCTGCTAACGCAGGGTCGGTGAACCATCCGGAAGCAGGCCGACTACATCTAACTGCTTGGTTTCTGAGGAAGGCCTCCTGAAAGCCAAGGGACTGTCCAATATATTAGTGAAGACCTTACTTTCCAGTAGAAAAGAGGTAACTCGGGCCATATACCTGAAAGTTTAGAAAAATTTAAATTCCTAGTGCACTTCTAAGGGCCTCTAGGTCAAAAGTTTAGTGTCAATCTTAGAATTTCTCCATGATGGAATGGAGAAGGGGCTGGCAGCCAACACCCTGAAAACCCAGGTGGTGGCTCTATGAGTTTTTTTTCAGAGGACTCTATCCAGAGAAGTCTTAATTTTAAGACTTTTTTTAGGGCACTTGCACGAAATAGGCCAGTAGCCCTCAAAGTTTTTCCCAGTTGGGATTTGTCTGTCATTTTTAAAGGGTCTCACGGGAGCTCCGTTTGAACCCTTACAGGAAGCATCCTTACAGAACTTAGTTCTTAAAATTTTTTTCTGGTAGCCATCACATCAGTAAGAAGAGTCAGCAAGCCTCAGGCCCTGGCAGTCAAAGAACCTTTTCTGAAGGTCTTTTCAGACAGAGTGATCCTTCAAACAGACCCAGCGTTCCTACCCAAGGTTTCTTCGACCTTTCACCGCTCACAGAAAATAGCCCTGCCCACTTTCTCTTCAGCTCCTGCCAATCCAGGAGAAGAAGCTTTTCACACACTGGACATGAGGAGATGTTTGTTACACTTTCTAAAGCTGCGTACACACGTGCGGACTTTTCGACCAGACTGGTCTGATGGACTTTCAACGGACTTTTGACAGACTTCCGAGCGGACTTGCCTACACACGATCACACCAAAGTCCGACGGATTCGTACGTGATGACATACATAGGGAAGTTGTTAGCCAGTAGCCAATAGGTGGCCTAGCGTCGGTTTTTGTCCGTCAGACTAGCATACAGACGAGCAGATTTCTGGGTCCGGCGGAGTTACGACGTAAAGATTTGAAGCATGTTCCAAATCTAAAGTCCATCAGACTTTCAACAGAAAAAGTCAGCTGAAGGTCCGATGAAGCCCACACACGATCGGATTTTCCGCCGGACTCGTTCCGTCGGACCAGTCCAATAGAAAAGTCTGCTCGTGTGTACGCTGCATAGCATTTACTAAAGAATTCAGAAGGTCAAATACTCTCTTTGTGATATTCTCAGGCTCACATAAAGGGGAGAAAGCTTCCAAAAGCACGCTGGGCAGATGGCTTAGATTTGCAATCATAGAGGCCTACAAGGCCAAATGAGAAATACCCCCTGTAACGAAACGTCACACTCCTCTTGAGTGCTTTCGTCATATACCGCTTACTCCTAGTCTGAATATAGATATCAGATATTCCAACCGCTATCAACAACAAACAAGACGATACTCATTTGGTTGCTGAACATGGACTCTTTTATTAGAACCAGAATACAGTCTTATATACAGTAGAAGAGGAGGTTCCCCCCTCCTGCTCATATTACTCTAACACTACAACTGTAACCAGAAAGAGAATTAACATGAGCTAATTAACTAATCCCTTAAAGCAGCCGATGTGACTCTGTGCCCTCCTGAGCATTGCTGTGATTAATCAGGATTTCACTACAGGTCAGACTTGTTGTCACCGAGCTTCACACATTAGTATAAACACAGGACACTTTCTCACAATAGCAGGAGCTAATTTCAATTAACAATACAAACAGTGATCTCCCCCCCTCCTCAGCCTAGTAGGCAACAAACTATAGTATGAGTAGACTTCCAGCTCCTACCCAGTTCTAGAGGCCAATGTGATCAGCTCTTTCAGCTAACATGTTGAGTTCAGAATCAAACAAACCAAGAATAGTATTTACATATATCCTGGGAGATATTGTGGATAAATATTACTGTCCCGTTTTAAGTATTCCAAGATATATTTTCTCAGTTACCCTGTGCCAGGATGGCACAGGGTGACTTAGACATAAGAGGTGCATGGGGAGCTGAAACATGGGTTTCCCAACCTTTCCAAGGGATTCTTGGTTCCACGGGCCCTCCCGTCACACCCCCGTCAGGTATTGCTGCTAATTCTACGAGATCAAGGGCAGTTTCCTGAGCCGAAAGGGCCAGTGCTACACCTGAACAAATGTGCAAGGCTGCCACTTGGTCCAACTACTCAACATTTCTCCGACATTACAGCTTGGACCTACTGTCCGCTGCAGGCTGCATGTGTTTTTTCCTGGAAAATAGGCGGAGCTGCGCTTCCTCCCAGGTTGTCCTGAAAAGCTCTTAGAAATACCGTCATCGATAAGGCTAACTAAGTCTTTTTTTCAGACACCCTAGAGAATAAAATGGCGGTCGTTGCAATACTTTATACCACACCGTATTTGCTCAGCGGCCTCACAAGCGCAATTTTTTTGGGAAAAAAAACACTTTTAAAAAATAAGACAACAGTAAAGTTAGCCCAAATTTTTTTAATAGTGTAAAAGATAATGTTACGCCAAGTAAATTGATACCCAACATGTCATGCTTCAAAATTGCGCTCGCTCGTGGAATGGCCACAAACTTTTACCCTTAAAAATCTCTATAGGCAACGTTTAAAAATTTCTACAGGTTACCAGCTTTGAGTTACAGAGGAGGTCCAATGCTAGAATTATTGCTCTCGCTCTAACGATCGTGGCAATACCACATATGTGTGGTTTAAACACCATTTCCATATGCGGTCGCGACTTAAGCATGCGTTCGCTTATGTGCACGAGCTTGGCGGGCGGGGGCTTTAAACTTTTTTTTTCATATTTATTTTATTTTTTATTTTTACACTGTTCTTTTTAAAGAAAAAAACATTGGGCCACTTTTATTCCTATTACAAGGAATGTAAACATCTCTTGTAATAGAAAAAAAGCATGACAGGACCTCTTGAATGTGAGATTTGGGGTCAAAAAGATCTCAGGTCTCATATTTACACAAAGGGTACTTTCACACTGGGACGTTGGGGGTGTCGGCAGTAAAGGGGGGCGCTTTTAACCCCTTCGCTAGTGGCCAAAAAAGGGTTAGAAGCGCCGGCCGCCATTGATATTAATGGTCAGGGGCGCTTTAGGAGCAGTGTATACCAGAGATATACCACAAAGGGGAGAGGGTAAAAAGGAAGAAAAGAGAAGGGGGGACACAAATGATCCCTTGACTCTAATCATTGTAATGAATGATCTTCATTACATCATTTGTGCCCCCCCTTCTCTTTTCCTCCTTTTTACCCTCTCCCCTTTGTGGTATATCTCTTCACAGATCTTCGTATCTGCCCTAGTGACTGGTGCAGCTCTGTCGCGACTACCACCATTTGGGGATATTTGTGTGGAACAGAAGGGGCCCAGCATTCACCCCAGGATTCCTCCCCTTGGGGTATGGGCAGGTTTTCTTCCCCGACACTGCAACCCCTGCTACTGCAGCACAGCTGAGCTCCTCACTGACTGTCCTTATCGGTACATTATACTTACATCTAATCTCATTCTGGTGATGTACAACGATTAATGTACATATTGCATTGTTACATTTTTGTGCCTAATATGCTGTTTTTCTTGTAGAATATTTTGATCCTTATATATTAATGCCCCCTGATGAAGGAAGGTTTGGAACAGGAAAATCTGGATGCCACACACCGGATAAAGTTGAAAAATCTTCTTTATTGTAAAACTTGGATCATCAAAAATACAGGACAATCAGGCAGATAGTACAGACACAGCTGACGCGTTTCACACTCTAAATCGAGCGCTTACTCATAGCTCACTGATGAAGGGACGCCATTGGTCCCAAAATACGTTGGTCTTCTAGGACCATTCTAGAGAATCAATCAGTCATTACAATAAAATTGTATATTTTTTTTATATATATCTGACTCTGCCTTGTTTGCCTTTTCTGGGGATACTGTTTTGTTTTGTGTTTATACCAGGGATGTTGGCAACACAACATGGCTTACTTGGGTGGTCATATGCTTTCTATATGGGTACACGGTAACCATAAAGGGATGGACATGGTCAGCAACAATACTCAGGTAGACCGTGGCATTTAAACGATGCTCAATTGGTACTAAGGGGCCCAAAGTGTGCCAAGAAAATATCCCCCACACCAATACACCACCACCAGCCTGAACCGTTGATTCAAAGCAGGATGGATCCATGCTTTCATGTTGTTTACGCCAAATTCTAATCCTACCATCTGAATGTTGCAGCTGAAATCGAGACCCATCAGACAAGGCAATGTTTTTCCAATCTTCTATTGTCCAATTTTGGTGAGCCTATGTGAATTTTAGCTACAGTTTCCTGTTTTTAGCTGACAGGAGTGGCACCCAGCTTGTACTTCTGCTGCTGTAGCCCATCTGCTTCAAGATTCAATGTGTTGTGCGTTCAGAGATGGTATTTTGCATACCTTGGTTGTAGCAAGTGGTTATTTGAGTTACTGTTGCCTTTCTATCATCTAAAACCAATCTGCCCATTTTCCTTTGACATAAACGAGGCATTTTTGTCCATACAACTGCTGCTCACTGAATATCTTCTCTTTTTCTGATCATTCTCTGTAAACCCTAGAGATGGTTGTGCATGAAAATCCCAGTAGATCAGCAGTGGCAAGCATGCCACGTTCAAAGTCACTTAAATCTCCTTTCTTCACCATGCTGATGCTTAGTTTGAACTTCAGCAAGTCATCTTCTCCACGTCTAGATGCCTAAATGCATTGAGTTGCTGCCATTCGATTTGCCGATACAATTTGTATGTATATATATTTATATATACATATATATATATATATATATATATATATATATATATATATATATATATATATATATACACATATACGCCTGCCTTTACACGCACATGAACTTTAATGTCATCCCAGTCTTAGTCCGTAGGGTTCAATATTGAGTCGGCCCACCCTTTGCAGCTATAACAGTTTCAACTCAACTTATCTGGGAAGGCTGTCCACAAGGTTTAGGAGTGTGTCTATGGGAATGTTTGACCATTCTTCCAGAAGCGCATTTGTGAGGTCAGGCACTGATGTGGACGCCCTGAGCCCAGCCTGTTGTGTGACATTAGGAAATTAATGTTTACTAATGTCTTCCTGTTTCTCCTCTTCCCGGGCCAATCGGGTCTTCGCACTCCCGGCCAATGGGGTCTCAGGACCCGCTTCCTGATTGGCCGGGAGTCCCAAGACCCGATTGGCCCAGGAGGAGAAGTGATGGCTGGGACACCGAGTTGAGAAGCCCCCTGCCACAGCCGTGACCTGCATGGGGTAAGTGTGGAGCTGACAGGCGAGAGGGCAATATTGTCAAAGGTGTGCGGTGGCAGGCTGGGGGGTTAGTGTGGGGTGGCGAGCGACGTGGAGGGTGGGGTGGGCGTCTGACCTATAAAGCACCAGTTGCCACTGGTTCTGAGTAAGTCTAATGGCCGTGGTTTCATAATTATCAATCAGCTGTGCACTAGCAGGGCACTAATGAAGAAAGCTGCTGGGCCTATAATTTCCTATAAGGAGAATCTCACTAAAAATGAAATTTTTGTTGCAGGGGATGCCTGAAATCTGACTTGTATCTTAGTGCAGACTTCTGGTAAAATCAGTGAGCCAATCACACAAGCAGGAAATTAAGTATCTGGGGGGAGTTCTGTATACCAGGGGTCCCCAACCACTACCGGGCCATAGCCTCTCTGCAGCCCGGGCTGCAGCATGAAAGAGCCAGACGGGTGGCATGAGAGAGCCAGGCAGATGAGTGAAGCGGGCAGATGGGCAAGCAGAGAGGACATCATCTCTTTCCGCCCGCCCTGCATCACTGCTCTTCCGCCCTCACAGCTAGTTTTGACAGAACACTGGTTTTCTGTCAACCTCTTCAATGTCGGAGGTGCAGCGGGGAGCAGAGAGATGACATCATCTCTCACCACCTGCTCTGCATCACCGCTCTCCTGCCTCTGTGCTAAATGGACCAGTGCTGCCACCAATGCAGTGACAATCCACATCTGGTGGCACTGACAGGCACCGTGGCAATTGACAATCAGCACAAGATGTATGTGTGAAACGCGTCTATGTGACCACAGTTTGGTGTCTTTGGTGTTATTTTTGTGAAACAAAATAAAAGGCAATTGGAAGTTCTGGATGTGCAGCCATTTCTTCCTTATTTCTGACAGTCCACATCTGGTTACACTGACAGGCACCGTGGCAAGTGACAATTCACATCTGGTGGCACTGGCAGGCAACGTGGGAAGTGACAATTCACATCTGGTGGCAGACGACATAAATGGCGACGTGGCAGGTGACAAGCTGCATCTGAAGGCAGGTGACAAAGCAAGTGACAATCCATATTTGGTGGCACTGGCAGGCGATGTGGCAAGTGACAATTCACATCTGGTGGCAGGCAGCGTGGCAAGCTGCATCTGAAGGCAGGTAACGTGGCAAGTGACAATTCACATCTGGTGGCAGGGCGATCAGGCAGGTGACATTCCACATCTGGCAGCAGGTGATGTGGCAAGTGACAATCCAAATCTGGTGGCAGGCAGCATGACAGGCGACGTGGTAGGTGATGAGCTGCATCTGAAGGCAGGCGACGTGGCAAGTCACAATTCACATTTGGTGGCAGGCAGCATGGCAAGTGACAAGCTGTATCTGAAGGCAAGTGACACTTATGGGGAGTTGAACTATTTCATTTATTACTACAATGTAATAATAGAAATAATGCGCTTCAGTCACCCTGACACTATATCAAGCATGGTGCCGTAATGGAGCCATTGCCCTGACAAATTGCCCGCAAAAAATCACTCGTCCCACCTACCACCCCCCGCCACAATTTTCTTCTACGCAGCCGGTCCCCGGTGCCAAAAAGTTTGGGGACCACTGCTGTATACCCTCTGTGTACAGAACACCTCCAGGTAGCCATATTGCATTGCATTTATAGAAAATTACAGCGGCTGCAGATTGAAAAGGGAAGGTCATTTTTAACCACTTCAATACCGGGCATTTTCACCCTCTTCCCGCCCAGACCAATTTTCAGCTTGCAGTGCTGTTACATTTTGAATGACAATTGCGCGGTCATGCAACACTGTACCCAAATGTAATTTTGATCATTTTTTTCCCCCACAAATAGAGCTTTCTTTTGGTGGTATTTGAGCACCTCTGCGGTTTTTATTTTTTGTGCTATAAACAAAGAGCGACAATTTTGAAAAAAACTAAATATTTTTAACTTTTTGCTACAATAAATATCCCATTAAAAAAAAAAATGTCCTCAGTGTATTCTTCTACATATTTTTGGTAAAAAAATTGCAATAAGTGTATATTAATTGGTTTGCGGAAAAGTTATAGCGTCTACAAAATAGGGGATACATTTATGGCATGTCTATTGTTATTTTTATATTTTTTTTACTAGTAATAGCGGCGATCTGCGATTTTTATCGTGACTGCGATATTGCGGGGTGGACCCCTTTGACACTATTTTGGGACCATTCACATTTATACAGCGATCAGTGCTATAAAAAATGCACTGATTACTGTGTAAATGTGACTGGCAGGGAAGGGGCTAATACTAGGGGGTGATTATGTTTCCTAGGGAGTGATTCTAACTGTAGAGGGAGGGACTCACAAGGGGAGGAGACCGATCGGTGTTTCTCTGTACTTTGAACACACCATCGGTCTCCTCTCCTCTCTGACAGGACCTGGATCTGTGTGTTTGCACACACAAATCTACTATCCTGCTGTGTACACGGGCAATCACGGGTGCCCGGCGGACATCGCATCCACCGGGCATGTGCATCAGGTGCCTAGTGACGCGGCGGGCGCATGCCCCCTAGAGCAGGGATATGCAATTAGTGGACCTCCAGCTGTAGCTGTACAAAACTACAAGTCCCATCATGCCTCTGGCTGTCATGCTTGTGGCTGTCAGAGTCTTGCTATGCCTCATGGGACTTGTAGTTCTGCAACAGCTGGAGGTCCACTAATTGCATATCCCTGCCCTAGAGGATCTGGAAGTAAAAGACATCATATGACGGCGGCCCGGAGGGACAAAGGGTTCCTGCCGCCGTCATATGACTAGGCGTGGTAGGGAAGTGGTTAATAATATTCTATTACAATATGACTTGTGTCGCAATTGTACACGCTATATTATTTTTTCTTTATTTGCTATCCCCCCCAAGTGAAGTTACCCTTTAACGTAGCTAAATGCATATCGTACTAAAATGCCTCATTGAATAGCATTACTCCTGATGACACATCCATTATTTTACGTTACAAAGGCCAGACTGTTACTGAATCCGGTTGAAGACGTTTCTGTCATTCCCGCCGGTTTATGTCATTTGACAGCAGAGTTTTGTGTATATGATAATAACAGAACTCCCTGAAACGTGCACGCGCCTAATCTCCCCGCCCACTGCACGCACGTCCTCTGCCCAGTGCCCACACGTCTCATTTCCCCGCCCCGTGCGCTGACTGGCCGTCTGCCGCGCATGCGCGCCTCTCCTCCCCTTCTCTCTACAGTTATAGTAGCTGAGAACTCGGCTCATGCCGTGTGACGTCACCCTGCCTGCGACGGAAGCGACGCAGTCAGTAAACGCTCCGCTGTCATGGGGTGGGCGTCGTGTGTGTCGTGTCCGTTCTGCAAGGTTCCCTGCACCTCACCCAGGTCGTTGTGCCAGCATGTGGCCGGCCAGAAACACAGGGCGGTCATGTTGCTGGCGTCACCGGAAAAGCAAGAGAGATTTGAACGTGTGCAGTACTTTGTGGACACTTATTTAAAGGATATTCCCGTCCTGGGCCTGGAATATGTGGTGGAGGAGCAGACGGGATCCTCCTACCTCTACACCTGCATGCTGTGTAACAAAGAGTATGATTGGGAGGAGATGGTTGCTCATGTCACAGACCCGGAACACACGGATATGTATGTCACGAGGCACCACAGTGAGCTGAAAACCACATCCACCAACCTCACAAAGGAGGAGGAGAACCTACTGCTGATGAAAGTAGCCAAAACCATCTACACCAAGTTCGGCCACGGAAAAATCTGTGTTAAGAATTCAAATGCCGGTAACCCGGATGAGGTAGCTGTCTCATCCCCCACAGGAAACAATAAGAATAATGGTACTCTGCCTTCCACAGGTAATGCTTTGCAGACGAAGCACAAGAAGGGGAAACTGACAAGTAATTCTGTACTGCAGAAGAAGGGGAAAGGTCGAAAAAAGATGTTAACACAAGAAAAGAAAAGCACAAAGGGCAAGGGCAAGGGCAAACCTAAGTTTCTAAAGTATGTCTGTAACCTCTGCAGCCAAACCTGTACCTCAGCTGTGTCGCTGTGTCAACACATCATCAGCGACAAGCATAAAAATAAACTCTTGCCCCAGGAGCAAGATGATGTCAAACGCTTGAGCTACTTCCTAAATGCCCACATAAAGAAAGACCCCATTGTGGGCCTGGAATATATCATGGAGGTGAAGCGGGGATCATTGTACAAATTCTCTTGCCAGCTGTGTGGCGTGGTGGATGTCAACTTGACAAAAATAGTCTCCCATATCACTAGTCCAAACCACATTGTACTTTATGCTTTGCAACACTATAGTGGTCTGTTTCTCCCTCGTATTCCCAACCTCCATCAAGTTACCGATCCAAGAACCCTGAGAAATATTTCTTTCAAGATCATATCACTGCATGGGCGCAAACAAATTCAAGTAATAAATACCACTGTCGGTGGCCCGACTGAGTCTGAGTTGTTCCCAGGAGGTGACAGTAACACAAGGAAAGCCGTGGAGGACACGTTACCAACCAGGAGAGCCTTTGAGGACAAGCTACCATCCAAACGCGAGAGTGACCGTAAAACAAGGAAAGCCTTCGAGGACACGCTACCATCCAAACGCGAGAGTGACCGTAAAACAAGGAAAGCCTTCGAGGACACGCTATCATCCAGACACGAAAGTAGAAGTTCTCACTCTCACTCAAAATGGAGACCATTATCATATCGGGAGAAAGATTTGGATGAGAGCCATGAAAGCTACCGCTACAGTAAGAGGCCCAAAGTATCTAAAAGTGATGACCCATCTTTGGCCAAGAGGAGCAGGCTTTCCCCTGAGGGTGACTGGGATGCCTTACCTTCCAGACCGCACATTTCAAAGCATAGGAGCTCACAGTATGAGAGCCATGCCATTAGAATGGATTGTACAACAGCCATGCAGGAATTAGAGTTCAGAACAAATGAAGATTTTTTTAAATATTTATCTAATTTTGTGGTCTCTAATGATGAAGATGCTGTCTTTATCCGGACTATTACCCAGAACTGCATTAGGGCTATGACAAACTTTCAGGTAGAAGAGGCAGAGAGGCAGAAGACCACTTATCACTCAGAGACTCCATTGGCGCACACAAGCAGGACTGCCCAAGAGATCCCACATATTTTAGAAAATAAAACAGAGTCACATTCATGGGGGTTTGATACTACTTTGCTCAAAGACACTTCAAATCCCCCCTCAGACTCCATGCCTAAAAACGAGGTAACCAACTTCTTTTTCAGCAGCATTAAAAACATGGATGAGTCTGAGGTGGTCGGCGTTTTCCAGAAAATTGCTACCACGAATCCTGAATTTCAAGGAATGGACATACCTTCTGTGATAAGATTCTTGAAGGATTCTGGCAGATTAAAGAAGCCTTGATGCTGTGAAAATACATTGTGTTCTCAATTACTGCTGTTTTGTTTTTTTGCTTGTTTCTTGAAGAGGTTCCAGTCAGAAAAACCTGGATACAATATTATTTGGCAGGTTCTTACCAGTTTTTGTTCTCTCTCTCTCCCCATGTCAGTTGTTTTTCATACTATTTCCTGTAAAGATTCACAATGCCGTAGTATAAATTGAAGACCATATTTTTCATAAGGTGTGAAAGTACTCAACTTTTTTTTTTTTTCAAACATTTTAGAATGGGGAAGGCTTAGAACGTTTGTCAGGGTTTTACTGTTTTTCGGAGCTCCATTGGCAAAATTTTCTTTGCTTTTTTGCGCCAGTGATAATGGCTTCACCAGACAAAGTGAGGAAAAATGTGAATGTTTCCTTCTTCTGTCTTCTCTTTTTTTTTTTTTTTTTTTTTTTTTTTTTTTTTAGTAAGGATACTAAATACATGCCTTTTGACCCCCCCAACTCAGCTTTCAGCTCTAAAATTGAAATGATACTACCATGCATTCCTTAGGGAGGCACAGGGATTTATGGGGTGGCACCTCTTATAGATGTTTTATTTAATGCTCCTAATTGCATTGGAATCCTCCAAACTCAGCTTTCAGCTCTGTGTTTGACACTTTAAAGTACACATTCTGCAGGGAGGTATGGAGATTTATGGGGTGGCACCTCTTAGAGGCTTTTAGTATGTTGGGTTTTTAGGTGTTAGGCGTTAATAAATGTACTTTGATTTATCCATATATTAAATAAAACTTCTAAAAATGCTAGTTGCTTGGCTGTCATTCCAATCCTCCCCCCCCCCCCAATATTTGCAGATGCACTGACTTCATACAGTATTTCTGATTTTTCCGACCTGCTTGTTTTTCAGGGTAAAAGACTCAAATTTACTGAAGCTAGAGAAAATCAGGCAATTAGTGTTTTCAGATAGAGTTCTGCAGTGGCAGCTCCCATATTTCTCTCAGCACAGGTTTATTAAAGTACAGTATATCTAAATCTAAAAGTAGGTTTAAACATCTATTAGGTTTTATTTTATTTTTTTATGTCTGATTTTCACTTACTGCCCTGTAGAGGTAACAGGAAATGAGAGGAAAGTAAACAGGAAATCCTGCCTTGTCGTGTGTACTAACAAGCTAATTTCTGCAGTAATGTCATTAAAGCCTAGTACACACTATGAGGGTTCTTTGCTTGTTCAACCCAGTGGGAGCCGCTGTCCTAACAATCCAACGTTAGTACAGCGATCTCCCCCGCTGAGCTGTTGTGTGCTGACAGGGGGACACCCCCCATGCCAAAACACTCAGGTCAGCGCTCTCAGCTATTGACTGAGAGTAATTATCGGGAGCTGGTCGGCTGCTGGTATTCCAGCATGCTCCTCCAACAAAAGCTGGCCACACAGCTGGCTTCTGTCGGGCCAGATGCCATACACACGGGTTAAATGTTGACCACTTATTTTTTTAATTGAATTGGCTTGTGTGTACTAGGCTTTAGGCTAGGTTCACTGCTAGTGTTGGGAATGTGTGCAATATTGTGCGCCGCCCTGAAACGGACAAACGCGCTGCCCTTTAGCAGATGCATGGAAGTGCCATTAATTGTTAATAGCGCCTTCATGCATCTGCAAACGTGCACGCCAAACCCCATGGTGCGGCAAGTTTTTGGAAAAAAGTCCAGGGACTTCTTTTCAGGATTTCTCACTTGTAGGGCAGCCCATTAAAATAATTTGGCTTCCACAAACATGACGCACGGGAACACACTAAAAACACATGTGGCTCGTACGTGTGAACCAAGCCTAAATATTAACCCCCCATGCATCTGATAATGCATGTGTTTTTGTGGTGATGCCATTAAGGCTAGGTGCACATCTATGCATTTTGGGAATGTGCACAGAATTTTCTTTCTCAACAAGTACAGAAATGCGCTGCCCTTTAGCAGATGTGTGGTGGTGCCATTACATTTGTTAATGGAACATCCACACATCTACTAACGCACACACTTTCATGCAATCCAAACCACCATGCTGTTGTGTATTTTTGGAAATGGGTCGGGCACTGCTTTTCCACGTCTTTTGTGCATAGGGCAGAACATAGAAATAAATGGTTTGCCATAAGCAACACATGGGAACGCATTCTGTCTCATCTGTAGATTTGAACCAAGCTAAAATGTTAATGGCAACCCCATGCATCTGCTAAGAGCCCTTGCACACTGGGGCGGTTTCCTGGCGCTATTGCGCTAATAATAGCGCCTGCAAACCGACCCGAAAGTGCCGCTCCTTGCATTCCAGTGTAAAAGCCCCGAGGGCTTGCACACTGGAGCGATGCGCTGGCAGGACGGTAAAAAACCGTCTGCAGAGGCGCTTTGCGGTGGTATTTAACCCTTTCTCGGACGCTAGCAGGGGGTAAAACCGCCCCGCTAGCGGCCGCAGACCGACGGTAAAATGCCGCTAATAATAGCGGCGTTTTACCGCCGACGCCGCCCCCCGCCCCAGTGTGCAAGGGCTCTAATGCATGTGTTTTTAAAGCCGTTCTATTTAGGCTAAGTTCCTATCTATGTGTGTTGGGAACATGAAGAAAATTGTGCACCATGTGGTTTGGTGCATTTCTGGAAAAGTTACAGGGACTTCTTTTTAGTGTTTCTCCCACATAGGGCAGCCCAGTAAAAAGTATGTACAGAAATGTGTGCGCCCAGTCGAAACTGTAGGGTGAACCAGGCCTAACTGTTATTGGTACCCCCACGCATCTGCTAATGCATGTGTTTTGACACGTGCTGAACGACATGGTGCTGCAGCACCATGCACTTTGGTGCGGCGCATAATTGGAAAGGGGTCAGGGACTGCTTTTACGCGTTTCTCACACATAGGGAAGCCCATTAAAAGGTATAGGCTGCCCTAAATACGATGTGTGGAAATTTTGCATGTTTAGTAGCACATGTGGGCGTGAACCTAGCCTCAGGGATGTATTTTCCATGTTTCTAGCTCGTAGGGCAACAGGAAAAGGAGGGTTCCCCTAAATGGACTTTCCCGGCACTTGCATACAAGTAGTATATAGTAGGAGAATACAGACTTGTGTAAAGAGTAAAAAATTTATTTTTATTTATTTGAAAAATCTCATATTGTTAAAAACAGACATTGTGGACATTTTGAACAACAAAAACGCATGACATAGTCTACATAGTTCAAATAAGATAATGACCAGTGAAATTGTATGTAAGAACTCTTTTCAAGTCCGACTTGTTTCGGGGTACAAACTATTTCAATCCTTCTTCAGGGGCATGACAGAAAAGAGGAATTCATCTAAATTGATTCAAAGAAATTGTGATAGATCAATTGCCATATAAAATTATCAGCAAATATCTGCTTTTAGGTTGAATGATCGATTGATCACCTACCTGGAGTGTTTTGTTGTTTGCTCTGAGAGAAAGGTTTAAAAACCACATGGAAAAAAAAAATTTTTAAAAAATTAATGGGCTGCCATACACTGGACCTGTTTAAACGTGAACGTGCAGAAATGTGTGTGAGCTTGGTCGCACCTGTAGGTGTGAACCAAGCCTAAATATTAATGGCATCCTATGCACCAGCACCATGCAGTTCGGTGCTGTGCATGTTTGGAAAAGGGTCAGGGACACATTGTCCCTGCTGTGTTCTGGGACCTGTGTGTCTCTCAGAATACAGCTGGGGAGGACAGTGTAGGCGCCGGAAGTGGCGTAAGTCACTGCGCACGCAGCGGTGATCTATGCCAGGAAGTGGGAGCAAATACCTGGATTAGACAGGTATCTGCTCCCTCCTCCCCCCTGAAAGGTGCCAAACGTGACACCGGAGGGGGGGGGGGAGGATTCCAAAAAGTGGAAGTTCCATTTTTGGGTGGAACTCCACTTTAAAGCAAAAAGTTTAATTTTGCCTTTAAGTGGATGTAAACCAAATGTCATCCTTTCCTACTGCCATACGGGTTATCTATAAGGATATACATGCCTCCTGCATGTATCTTTACCTGTCAAATGTCTCCCCTCTGTCTGTTATGAGAGCCGAAAAACTGCATATTCTGTGGGTGGGTCTGTTGTCTGGAGCTCGTGGGTGGAGTCGTGATGTCAATATGCATTTTCTCCTGTGTATTTCTTACACTGAACTTCTGCTATGATCTTTAACATCCAGTGAAAAGACAGGAAAGTAACCACATGACTTCAGCATGCCCAATTATGCTGAGGTGTGGAACATCCAATCCTGGCAGAGCAGCAGAAGAAAGGAGTGGGAGGGAATTAAAAAATAATGCATGTCTTAGGCTAGTGCACAAGATATGTAAATCACCTGTCACTCACAGCAAGGGGGAATATTTGACAAAGTTTTTCTCTGTTTGTCAAGATTTATCTCACTGAACAATAATAGAGGATTGCTCAGAGATGGATTAACACTTTGTGGCAAGACTGGGCTCAAATGATAGGAAATGTTATACTTTATATCATGACATAAAAAAAATTTCGGGTTTACATCCAGGGGAAAAAAAATCATCCCTTTAAGGCTGAAAAGATGTCCGATGTCCTCCAAGGGCATAGAGCCGAGTGGGGGCTATCTTCCCCTCACTTGGCTTCCTGCCAAGGCATCCAATGGATCAGATTGGCTCCGGGCTAACCGTCAGGTCCGGTAATCCTGGAGACGAGTGGGAAGAGGGGAGGGGGCACCTCTCCCGCTGCCTCTAAAAGTGATCCCGTGGCGAATCCGCCACCTGGTCCACTTTTATCAGATGCAGATAACAAAGTACAAAGAATACCAGGGTTATGGGAGCTACAGTTACTGTATTTGCTGTCAAAGTAATGACGTAAATGTACTGTGGGCGGTCATCAAGTGGTAAGGTTGGGTGACAGGTATGTGTGCCAAAGTGCATGGCATTTGCAGAGTCGGGGCGCCACCGCACGCCTGGTAACTCCTTTACGACCGTCCACCGCTGATATTCTGTGGCAGGGTGGCCGCTCTGCACCGGATCACGTACCTAGTATGTGATCCGTGCTCCAGGGTAGAGAGCACCCCCGGCTGCCAGCCGCTGAGTGGTCACCGGCACCCAGTGATTGTCTCCAGACTTTACCAAAGAGAGCCCTGTGTAGGTAAACAAACACAGGGCTCTCTTCTGACATCAGCAATGTGCTGTTTTTTTCTTACTGCAAAGCAGGCAGTAAAAAAAAACAGCACATTGCTTAGTTAAAACAGCGCATACATTACACATAGTTAGGCACACTTTTAACCCTTTGATCACCTTAGATGTTAATCCCTTCCCTGCCAGTGTCATTAGTACAGTGACTGCATATTTTTAGCACTGATCACTGTATTGGTGTCACTGTTTACCAAAAAAGTGTCACTTAGTGTCCGATTTGTCTGCTGCAATATCGCAGTCCCGCTATAAGTCGCCGATCGATGCCATTACTAGTAAAAAATAAAAATTCCATAACTATATCCCATAGTTTGTAGACGCTGTAACTTTTGCGCAAACCAATCAATATATGCTTATTGGAATTTTACCAAAAATATGTAGCAGAATACATATTGGCCTGAATTGATGAAGAAATTCGATTTTTTTTTTTTTTTTTATTGGAAATGTTTTACAGCAAAAAAGTAAAAAAATATTGTTTTGTTTTTTTTCTTTCAAAATTGTCAGTCTTTTTTTGTTTATAGTGCAAAAAATAAAAACCGAGGTGATCAAACGCCACCAAAAGAAATGTATTTTTGAGCAAAAAAAGGACATACAGTTTATTTGGGTTCAGCGTCGGCACGACAATTGTCAGTTAAAGTAACGCAGTGCTGTATCACAAAAAATGGCCTGGTCATGAAGGGGGGTAAATCTTTTGGATATGAAGTGGTTAAAGGTCAGTGCATTTCTGTGCATGCTGGGAAAGCACACAATTTTGTGTGCGTTTCTGACATGCACAGAAAAGCACTGACCTTTAACAAATGTGCAGTGGTGCCATTCATTTTTAATGGCGCACCACGAATCTTCAAATGGCATGCGTTTCGGTGTGCCATATTTCTGGAGCAAAGTCAAAAATTTCTTTTTTGAGTTTCTTGCGCGTAGGGCAGCCATATTGAAATACGAGTGAATGCGTGCGTGCTCGGTTGCACCTGTAGGTGTGAACCAACCCTAAACATTGATGTCACTTCTGCGCATCTGATAACAGCAAACTGCATGGTGCTGGGTGTTTTTGGAATAGGGTCAGGGTCTTTTCCGTGTTTTTCGTGTGTATGGCAGCCTATTGAAATAAAAGGGCTCCCCTACACACGACATGCAGGAAACATTCTCTTGGTCGGACCGTGGCTAGGTTCACACTTGTGCAGGTAAAGCAGCCTATTAATTTAAAGCGGAGTTCTAGACTGGGGTAAAAAAATAAATAGAAGTCAGCAGCTACAAATACTGTGGCTGCTGAATTTTAACCACTTCAGCCCTGTAAAATTTTCCCCCTTAATGACCGGGCCATTTTTTGCGATACAGCACTGCGTCACTTTAACTGACAATTGCGCGGTCTTGCGACGCTGTACCCAAACAAAATTGACATCCTTTTTTTCACATAGATAGAGCTTTCTTTTGGTGGTATTTGATCACCTCTGCAGTTTTTATTTTTTGCGCTATAAACAAAAAAAAGAGCGACAATTTTGAAAACAAAAATTATATTTTTTACTTTTTGCTGTAATATTCCCAAAAATGTTTTTAAAAAAACAAATTTCTTCATTAGTTTAGGCCAATATGTATTCTTCTACATATTTTTGATAAAAAAATTGCAAAAAGCGTATATTGATTGGTTTGCACAAAAGTTATAGCATCTACAAACTAGGGGATAGATTTATGGCATTTTTATTTTTTATTTTTTAACTAGTAATCGCGGTGATCTGCGATTTTCAGCGGGATTGCGGAGGACAGATCGGACACTTGACATTTTTGGGACCATTGACATTTATACAGCAATCAGAGCTATAAAAATGCACTGATTACTATGTAAATGTCACTGGCAGGCAAGGGGTTAACACTAGGGGGCGATCAAGGGGTTAAATATGTTCCCTCGTGAGTATCTCTAACTGGGGGGGATGGGACTGACTGAAAAAGGAGACAGATCGCTGTTCATAATTACTACGAACAGATCTGTCTCTTCTCTCCTGTCATAACGAGGATTTGTGTGTTTAAACACACAAATCCTCGTTCTGGCTGGCACGCGAATCGGGTCCCCCGCCGTGCAGCTGGCGCGTGCCTGCCATGGCTCTTAAAGGAGCCGACGTACGGGTATGGTGTTTCTGCGTTTGGGAAAATGTCACCCCCAACTCCCTTTCCCACGCCTGTATAAGGATGAGGTCCTGTGGTACTTCTAATTCTGTTAATGTGGAATAAAAATGTGACAGTGAGTGCCTCAGTGATTCCCCATTTAAACAAAGCTGCTTAAAAGTTAGATACTATCCATACTTTGGGATATATATCCAACTTTGATCGAATAAAAGTGCATAATTGCGTCATCCTGAAAAAATCTAATTCTGGTACTAACTCCGATTCCATCTCTCTTCTTGTCATTAACCGATTGTCCACTGAAAAATGTATAAGCCTATTTTTACCCTTTCTCTGTATGGCCTCGAATTGCGAATCTGTCATACCTGGCTAAAAAGCTGTTCGTACTGTAGCGCCTACTGTTGGATGTTTCCTCACTGCCTTTGGGATATCAGTTTCAGCAAGCCAAACCACTCCCTCTAAAGGGATATCTACCATCGCCTGTTCCATTTGGACCCACGGTTTTCTCTTATGGATTGCGCACAAATCTACCACTCTAGCTAAATGTCAGGCTTCTTGATATCTAACTGGGTCCGGGAAGCCAATCCCCCCTTTTCTTTAGGGAGTGATAAAATAGCTCTACATACTCTTGCGGGTTTCCCAGCCCAGATAAACCTCAAGAACCTTGAACGAAGGTCTCTTAAAGTGGGGTTCCACCCCAAAAAAAAAAACTACATGAAAAATCCTAAAAAAAAAATACAAAAAAACATTTGGATATTTTTTTTTTTTTTTACTCACCTCTAAATGCCTGTTGCTTGGGGGTCCCTCGTAGTCTGCCTCTTTCAGTGCCTGGGCTGGTGACATCACTTCCGTCTCGGCACAGGAAGGGCTCAGCTCTGCACCCTCCCTCCTGTCAATCATCTGGGACCCATTACAGTTCCCAGGTGACTGAGCGGCCAATCATGTGAAGCCACAGCCCGGCGCCCACAGTTGCAATGCCGGAGACGAGCGGGGCTTCGATCCCCCGCATCGCTGGACCCTGGGACAGGTAAGTGTCCAATTAAAAGTCAGCAGCTGCAGTTTTTGTAGCTGCTGACTTTAAATTTTTTTTTTTTTTTTGACTGGCCCTCCTCTTTAAATAGCTTGATGGGATCTTAATTGGAAGGGTTTGCAACAAATACAAAAGCCTTGGCATCACATTCATTTTTATAATATTTGTCCTCCCAAACCATGTAAAGACTTCCGAACTGTGTGGTTATCCGATATAGTAATGTTTCCTTCATTTCTACTCCCATTGCTTCTGATTTGCAATAATTCACTTTAAAATTTGCTATTTTACCGTATTCACGTAACTCCAGCAAAAGAGATGGGAGAGAAATGACTGGGAAAGTTATAAAAAAAAATGAAATCATCTGCATACGCCGCAAGCTTATGTTCCTCTCCCTTTGTTGTTATGCCCTTAATGTTTAAATTAGCATGCACTTTTCTAAAAAGGGTTCTATTGTAAGAATGAAGATAATGGGCGACAGCGGGCATCCCTGGCGTATACCATTCCGAATAGAAAAAGGCTCTGAGATTCTGTCATTGATCTTAACCCTGGCACTCGGTACTGAATATAAGTTTGTAAACCAGCTCATCATACCCTCCCCCAGCCCTAAATGCTGTAAGGTAGCCCTAGGAAACATCCAGTCTACCCTATCAAATGCTTTTTCCGCATCTGCGGATATAAGTACTAAGGGTTTCTGCTGACTTTGTGAGAAATGTATGGCACTTACAACTCTCTGCGTATTCTCTCTCCCCTCTCTACCGGGAGTAAATCCCACTTGATCTGGATGTATCAAAAAGGGGATATGCTCTACTAATCTAGAGGCAATAATCTTTGTAAATAAACTTTAAGATCAACATTTACCAAGGATATCAACATAAATATCAACATTTAACAAGGATATCAACATAAATATCAACATTTAACAAGGTCGATAGCTGGAACATTGGTATGGATCCTTCCCTTCTTTAGGGATTACTGTTATATGTGCAAGCAGTGTTTCCGTCTGTATTTTCTGCCCTTCCCATAGTGAGTTAAAGGCTGCTATGAATCTCGGAGCCAGTTTCTCCGAAAATGCCTTATAATAAGACAGGGTATACCCATCTGGGCCCAGTGCTTTACCCTTCTTCAAAAGTTTTAGCTCTCTCAGAAACTCTTCAGTTGTGATCGGTACATCTAAATCCCGGGCTATCTCTTCAGTCAACTTTGGCATACCTGAAGTTTGGAGGTAGTCCATCGCCGCCTCCCTTTTACTTTGTATCTTTCCTGGGGATAGTATCCCCTCTAATTGATATAGACTCTCATAGTACTCTTTAAAGGCCTGTGCAATCTTCTCTCTGTGTTTTAATACATGCAATATGATTCTGAGCACTCGTTTCTTTGAGGGCAGTTGCAAGCATTCTACTTGGCTTATTCCCAAACTCATAAAATGTTTGTCTACCGCAAGCTATTTTTTCTTTTGCTTTATCAATAAGTAATAAATTTAACTCCTCTTGTAAGCCTGTTAATTTCTCCTCTGTTTGTTGTGTCTGAGATTTTTTATGCACTGCCTCCAATGCCCGTATGCGTTCGAACAATGACTCAATCTGTTCATTAAGCATCTTTTTCCTATGTGTTCCCAGAGATATAAGAGTACCTCTCATAACACATTTATGTGTTTCCCACAGACAAAAGGGGTTACTTCCCCTGTATCATTCGTTAGGAAAAAGGAGTCCAATTCTTGATTCAGTTTTTCCTCATATTCCCTTTCTTTTAAAAGAGTCTCATTTATCTTCCAATGCCATTCTCGGGTATCTGACTCCCCTAATTCTACAACACAGTTCGTTGGCGCATGGTCCGATAAGGTAAAAGAACCAATAGACGCCCCTAACAAAGATGTAACTACATTTTGAGACATAAAAATATAATCAATTCTAGTGTACGTCTTATATTTTGCAGAAATATACCCAGGGATCCTTTCACAAGAAAGCGCCCTTCTTCATGTGTAACTACACTCGATTCCTTCCATGGTAGCTGTTTTGAGAGAATAATAGATATCCCACATAACTTAGAGGTCTGCGATGCACTATGGTACACTGTCGGGAATCTATGATTTTTTTCAACAAAAATAATAAGCAAAACCCTGCGAGCCACTTACGGATGAATGCCTACAAAATGGTGAGTAATTAGTCTTAAGTGGAGACCAGCTGCAAACACTCAGTCACGTTCCATAATCGTGCAAAGTAATAAAGATAAAACAATGTGTCTGCGCTAGATGAAGGCACGTGGTCCCGGTGCCGAACACGCGTAGGGGAGGGGCCTGGACGGAGCTGTCAGCAGAGAGGGAGTAGGAGAGTTTCGTTACACACACCGCACCGCACGCCACACCGAGAGATTGACCGTTCTGTGCTTGTTAAGGATGGTGCACTCACGCACCCATAGTATGTGAGTACCCCAGCAAGGGGAGTTAACCATTTTATTAAAACCCTTTATTATACCTTACAATATTGCGCTATGGAGTTTTTTTCTTTTGCATAAACCATCTTGATTTGAGAACATTGGAAGTCTGTACAGCTGGTTCCTAATGAGCACAGGAGTGGCTCCAAGGCTTTGTTTGACATAGTTTAATCGCTGTGTCACACACAGGAAGGTGAGCATATACACCTGTGGGGGCGGCTGGAAGACACCACAGCATGTTTCTTGGTGACACACTTTGGAAGAAAGGATATGTGAAATTCACTAAATCTTCGGACTAATTTTTCTGGGCACTTTTATATCATTGGATATACACTGTTTTTGGACTTTATTTCATTCACCAGTTGTTATATCCCTTTACATTATATTTGATTCATTTTCTAAGTGATATGTTTTTTCATTTGATCACTCACATTCTGTGTTTTATATAGCACTGTGCACTTTATACTCCAGCACCTAGGGGTATTTTCACTCAAGCACATTATATGTCAACACCCATGTTGTTTATGTTTATTATTACTGCACTATGATTTTTTTTAAACTTGGAATTTTATCCCTTCTAAAGTGTGTCTCCTGCAAAAATATAATTTGTGATTTCAATCTTCCCAGTTCGGCCAGGAGCCTGATCCATTTCTCCGGGACATTCAACCCCTTAACATTATATGACGTAAAAGTAATCTTAGTCATTGCAACGGCTACGAGGGAAGGACGGGCGAGCAAAAAGAGAGGGATAGGAGGGAGAGAGAGAGAGCAAAAAAAAAAGCCCACAAAATTAATAACACAGCAACCCCCTTCTTTTTAGAGGGTACTTTTTCAGGTGTGGTTCTTCGGACCTGTCAACTTTCCTCCGGGTTTAAAAAAACACAACAAAACACCTCCGACTTTCCTTTACCTAGAGGAGGGGCGTTTAATATGGGGGGGGGGGGGGGGTGCCAAGCAGGCAGAATTATGAGCTGTAGTATCTTCAGCAGTGCACTCATTTTTATGTTATGACATTTAAACAACAGAAAAAGAGCAAAAGACAATCTAAATACCATAAAAAGAATCCAGTTCAATTTA
The DNA here is from genome assembly GCA_037952925.1 of Lithobates clamitans. Classification (NCBI taxonomy): domain Eukaryota; kingdom Metazoa; phylum Chordata; class Amphibia; order Anura; family Ranidae; genus Lithobates; species Lithobates clamitans. Next base: position 625,427 of record JBBGZY010002013.1, read on the forward strand.
ACCATTTCTACAATTCTAAACCAAGAGTTAAAGAGTTTTAACGCTACCACCACTATATTCCACAGTTTCAGTATTGTCTATTAACCTTCTACCATTAACTTATCCATTACTTTATATGTTCCATCATTTCTAATTCCATTTTCCTTTCTCTTTACACTTTCCCCCCCTCCTCTTTCTTCCCTTTCCATTTTTATATATAATCCTCCCCCACCCCAGATCCTTCTCTGGAAAAGAAAAAACAATGTAATTTAATCCTTTTTTAACTTCTTCAGCCCCGTACCATACAAAAAAAAATAATTTAATGTAACCCTCCCCCCTTCTCCTTCCCCCACCTTGTGCTCAGTACTTCCTACACAAAAACAAACAAAAAAAAAAAAAGGATTTTTAAATACTATACCCTTCACATATCAAATCCAATATATATCCTTATATCGTGACATACCCAAACACCCCCCCCCCCCCAAAAAAAAGAAAAAAACATTTTAATTTAATCCTCCCCCTTCTCCTCCCCTCCCCACACCTTGTGATCAATACTTCCCACACAAAATAAATAAATAAATAAATAGTACATTTTTAAATACTATACTCTTCATATATCAAATCCAATAAATATCCTTATATAATGTCGTGACTTATCAAAACACCCACGAAAAAAAATAAAATATTCAAAAATGTATTTTCTTGTAAAATGTCCTATATTCAAAACTTGCGTCCCCACCTCCCATTATATTTAATAAACATTCATGTTTTATCTTAGATTGTAAGCTCTAAGGAGCAGGGCCCTCTGATTCCTACTGTATTAAAGTGTATTGTATTTGTACTGTCGACCCTCAAGTTGTAAAGCGCTACATAAACTGTTGGTGCTGTATAAATCCTGTATAATAATAATAATGTTTTAACACACCCTCACCTATACATACACCACCAACTCTATATCAAAACCAAACTTTTGTGTTAATTATCCCAGTATAACAAACGTAATAGTACAAAAATAAATGAATAAACCCAATTACCCTCCCCCTTCTCCTCCCCCCCCCCCCACCTTGTGATCAAGGAATTTTTTTTTTTTGCTTGATTCCTGAAGAGGCTCCAGATAATAAAAAAACTTCAACTGAGTATTGTTATCTTCAGGGCCGTCTTTAATATTGATTGGACCCTGGGCAAAACTTTTCTTGGGGCCCCCCATGCAGTTTTGCTCTCCACCTGCTCTGAGACATAAAATAAATAGCAGCTAGACTCAGAATCAGTTTACTGAATCAGATCAGGCAGCTATTGCGATTGGTTGCCAGAGGTTACAGTGTATCATTACTGCTCACTGACTGGTTGCTAGAGGTTACAGCACACATTACGGCTCACTGATTAGTTGCTAGAGGTTACAGCACATGATTTCTGCTTGTTGAGTGGTTGCTGGAGATTACTGTGGATATGACCTCAGGGGGGCATGATATACATATCAATGCCACTGGCCGACCCTATTTACATACTGAATGCCAGTAATTTACATGTAAACACAGGGTCTGAAGGTGAGTCATCTTTACACAACAATAGGGCAGAGCTGGGCAGCATTAGTAGAAGCACTTCACACTGAGATATTGGGACACAGCACAGGACTAAAACCTCAAGGGATGAGGGAATTTAAATCAGAATAGTTGGCAAGTATGAGGCAGCTGCTTTGGGCCCCACAACAATGACAGGGCTCAGGGCAGCTGCCCCTTTTGCCCTGCCTTAAAAACGGCCCTGGTTATCTTGGCTGTTTTTCATACAGTTTCCTGTAAATAGTGCCACACAACTGTGTGGGCATAAAGCAGTGTTCTGTGCCTCAAGCCCACCTCTTTTTGAAGTCTATTAGAGCCTCTGACTCTAATCATGTGCTTAACCCCTCCCCCATTGGAATCCATGTGTCATGGAAGAGATGCCTAACACAGGCATCCAGCACAGAGTAAACAGATCAGTGGGCTGCACTAAAGGAATCAGGCACAAAGGTAAGTGAAAATATATATATTTATTAAAGATAAAGACACACGTGCAAAACCAAACACAGCAAACCATGAACAAGCAAGAAATACAAATAATACACAGCAACCCCAAACACCTAATCTAACCATATATACATATCTCCCAACAATTTGAGATGGGAATGAGGGACACCTACAAGCAAATGTATGTAGGCATAGGATGCGCCCCCTGCCACACCCCCTTAAAGGAGAATTAACCAAAAAAAAGGTTAATTAAATCCACAAGGGCTTTTTTTTTACCACTACTATTCCTTTATATTGGCTCTTAAAATGTACAAATGCAGCAATTTAGAATTTGGAAGAAAGGTTTATCATGGGGAAACACTTTTTGAAAGATAAAAAGTGCATTTTATATACAACTATATGGATCAGACCAAAATGAGGGACAAATGAGAAGGAATGAGGGACAGAGGGACATTCCTCCAAATCAGGGACAGTCCCTCGAAATCAGGGACAGCTGGGAGCTATGTATACACACACACACAAGGAAAGGGAACAGATATACACCGCCGCAAGTATAACTGTGATCTCTGCGCCGCAAACTACACCTCAGCTGTGGAGCTGGCTAGACACTTGGGCAGCAAGCATAATCCAAACCTGAAGCTAATTAAACCCCAGGAGCAGAACGATGTACACTGCTTGAGCTACTTCTTGAAGGCCCACATGCAGGAAGCCCTCCCTGTGGGCCTGAAATACGTCATGGAGGTGAAGAAGGGCTCATTATACAAATCCTCCTGCCAGCTATGCGGCGTGGTGAATGCCGACTATAGTCGCCCATATCACAGAACTAGAGCACACTGAGCCTTATATTAGGAAATGCTATGCCTACTTACTGCCCCGTTTCAGAGGCAACCCTAAAGACGGCGTCTACGTGAAAGCTCTGATAGATGCTTCTAGAACGATCCTGGAATGGCAGGGGCGCAGAGAAATTCTGGCCATGTTCCCTGAGAGTGACCGTAAAACAAGGGAAGCCTCCGAGGACACGCTACCATCCAAACCTGAGAGTGAGGGTAAAACACGGGAAGCCATCGAGGACACTCCACCATCCAAACCTGAGAGTGGCCATAAAACAAGGGAAGCCTCAGAGGACACGCTACCATCCAAACCTGAGAGTGAGGGTAAAAAAAGGGAAGCCTCCGAGGACACTCCACCATCCAAACCTGAGCGTGAGGGTAAAACATGGGAAGCCACCGAGGACACTCCACCATCCAAACCTGAAAGTGGCCATAAAACAAGGGAAGCCTCAGAGGACACGCTACCATCCAAACCTGAGAGTGAGGGTAAAACAAGGGAAGCCTCCGAGGACACTCCACCATCCAAACCTGAGCGTGAGGGTAAAACACGGGAAGCCACCGAGGACACTCCACCATCCAAACCTGAGAGTGGCCATAAAACAAGGGAAGCCTCAGAGGACACGCTACCATCCAAACCTGAGAGTGAGGGTAAAAAAAGGGAAGCCTCCGAGGACACTCCACCATCCAAACCTGAGCGTGAGGGTAAAACATGGGAAGCCACCGAGGACACTCCACCATCCAAACCTGAAAGTGGCCATAAAACAAGGGAAGCCTCAGAGGACACGCTACCATCCAAACCTGAGAGTGAGGGTAAAACAAGGGAAGCCTCCGAGGACACTCCACCATCCAAACCTGAGCGTGAGGGTAAAACACGGGAAGCCACCGAGGACACTCCACCATCCAAACCTGAGAGTGGCCATAAAACAAGGGAAGCCTCAGAGGACACGCTACCATCCAAACCTGAGAGTGAGGGTAAAAAAAGGGAAGCCTCCGAGGACACTTCACCATCCAAACCTGAGCGTGAGGGTAAAACACGGGAAGCCACCAAGGACACTCCACCATCCAAACCTGAGAGTGGCCATAAAACAAGGGAAGCCTCAGAAGACACGCTACCATCCAAACCTGAGAGTGAGGGTAAAACAAGGGAAGCCTCCGAGGACACTCCACCATCCAAACCTGAGCGTGAGGGTAAAACATGGGAAGCCACCGAGGACACTCCACCATCCAAACCTGAGAGTGGCCATAAAACAAGGGAAGCCTCAGAGGACACGCTACCATCCAAACCTGAGAGTGAGGGTAAAAAAAGGGAAGCCTCCGAGGACACTTCACCATCCAAACCTGAGCGTGAGGGTAAAACACGGGAAGCCACCAAGGACACTCCACCATCCAAACCTGAGAGTGGCCATAAAACAAGGGAAGCCTCAGAAGACACGCTACCATCCAAACCTGAGAGTGAGGGTAAAACAAGGGAAGCCTCCGAGGACACTCCACCATCCAAACCTGAGCGTGAGGGTAAAACATGGGAAGCCACCGAGGACACTCCACCATCCAAACCTGAGAGTGGCCATAAAACAAGGGAAGCCTCCGAGGACATGCTACCATCCAAATCTAAGAGTGGCCATAAGACACTAATCATTTTTTTTTCTCCTCACGCTGACGGCGTGAGGAGAAAAAAAGAGCCAATCACCGGCTTCTGTGAAAGGGACATCGGTCCCGAAGAGGAAGAGGCACAGCCACATCATTTGTGCCCACCAGTGCATATCAGTGCCACCTATCAATGCCCACCATGCCACCTATCAATGCCCACCAGTGGTGCCAATCAGTGCCACCTAGCAGTGCTGCCTATCAGTGTCACCTATCAATGCCCACCATGCCACCTATCAATGCCCACCAGTGGTGCCAATCAGTGCCACCTAGCAGTGCTGCCTATCAGTGTCACCTACCAGTGCCGTTCAGTTCCACCTATCAATGCCCTGTGCCACCCATCAGTGCCACCTGTCAGTGCACACCAGTGCCACCTATCAGTGCCGCCTCATCAGTGTCCATCAGTGCCGCCTATCAGTGCCCATCAGTGCAGCCTCATCAACGTACATCAATGAAGGAGAAAAATTTCCTGTTTGCAAAATTTTATTAAAAAAATAGAAAACGGTTTTGTTTTTTTTTCCAAAATGTTCAGTCTTTTTTCGTTGTTTTTACCAAAAATAAGAAACCCAGCAGTGGTTAAATACCATCAAAAGAAAGCTCTAGATGTGGGAAAAAAATGATAAAAATGTAATTTAGGTACAGTGTTGTAGGACCGCGCGATTGTCATTCAAAGTGTGACAGCGCTGAAAGCTGAAACTTTGTCTGGGCAGGAAGGGGGTTTAAGTGCCAAGTAAGCAAGTGGTTAACAACCAGCTATACAGTTTGTTTAACCAGTTGCCCGCTGTATACAGTACATATACAACAGCGAGGCGGCTCTCATGTGCAAAATGACGTACCTGTACATGATTCTGCACTTCCGGGTCTGGGGCGTGCGAGCTGTCCAATCACAGTGGGAGCCAATCAGCGGGACTCGCCGATCATTCGGGAGAGAAGCAGAACAGCGGTCTGCCTATGTAAACAAGGCAGACTGCCGTTCTGTGAGAAGGTAAGGTTGTGATTCTGTGATCTCTGCCTTCCCACAGTACAAGCACCACAGTTAGCAAGCACTCCCTAGGAATACATTTAACCCTTTGATCGCCCCGATGTTAACCCTTTCCCTTACAGTTTCATTAGTACAGTGACAGTGCATATTTTTAGCACTGATCATTGTCTTGGTGTCACTGGTCCCCAAAAAAGTGTCAATGTCCGATTTCTCTGCCGCAATGTCGCAGTCCTGCTGTAAGTTGCTGAGCGCTGCCATTACTAGTAAAAAAACTAAATAAATTAAAAGTCCATAAAAATATCCCACGGCTTGGAGACGCTATAACTTTTGTGCAAACCAATCAATACATGTTTGTTTTTTTTTATATCAAAAATATGTAGCAGAATAGATATTGGCCTAAATAGATGAAGAAATTTTATTTTTTACATTTTTTTGTTGGATATGTTTTATAGCAGAAAGTAAAAAATATTGGGGGTTTTTTTTTTTCAACATCGTTGGTCTTTTTTTGTTGATAGCGCAAAAAATAAAAACCGCAGAGGTGATCAAATACCACCAAAAGAAAGCTCTATTTGTGAGGAAAAAAGGACATCGATTTTATTTGGGTACAGCGTTGCACAACCGCGCAATTGTCAGTTTAGGTATTGCAGTGCCGTATCGCAAACAATGGCCTGGTCGGGAAGGGGGGTAAACACTACCAGCGCATCCAGAAGCAGTGGGGTTTTGAAAAGGTAAAACGCTTGACGTCTATAAGCACATATAAATGCTAGTCGCGCATATAGTCAGAATACATTATTATTCTGGCCAATGCAATGAACTTCCAAGCGCTTAAACCTGCCTAAATGTGTTAGACTTTTACAAGCATCAGGCATTTTTGTGTGCCATATTGTAACACACGGTGTGAATAAAGCTGATTGAAGACGTGTCTCCAGCCACGCAGAGTTGTCACGATACACGTTCCTTTGCGTATGACACAACTCCGTGAGCGCGCGTGCGCCTTAACGCCCGCCCACTATCCGACAGCCTACATTCGCCGTTTCTCCGCCCCCTCCTGCGTGTGTTGACTGGCCATAAGTCGCGCACGCACGCCCCACCTCTCCAGCTCTCCTACGTCGTTCTCGGCTCGCACTGCGTGACGTCACACCGCCAGCTCCGGAAGTGGCTCACCAAGTTGCCGCGAGAAGACATCTGATGCGCGCGTCCCTTACCTGTTGCCTGGAAGTGAATGTGGAGCCTACCTGTTCTCTAAGTAAAGCGGATAGAAAAATGGCGCTCCGCCCTCCACAGGTTTGCAGAGGGGGCACACTAGAAGCAGAGCAGTGCAGCTGGTCTTATATTTGTCATCTCTGCCACAAATCCTGCGAAACAGCAGGGTCGCTGGCTGAACACTTCGTGGGCAAAAGGCATAAATGTACACTGCAGTCACCCGAACACCAGGAGCAGAACGATGGAATATGCTTGAGCTACTTCCTGAAGGCCCACATGAAAGAAGACCCCATTGTGGGCCTGGAATATATCATGGAGGTGAAGAAGGACTCATCATATACATATTCCTGCCGGCTGTGCAAAGTGCTGAATACTGACTTTCTGACCATAGTCCGCCATATCGCCAATTTATCTCACATGGAGTGTTATATTAATAAACATTTTTCCTACTTATTGCCTCCTTACAGAGAAAGAGTCAGAGGCAAAGGCAGGAGAAGTGAGTATGTGAGAGTTCTGAGAAATGCTGCAGTAATGATTCTGGAACAGCAAGGGAGAAAAGAAATTCAGGTTGTGCACCCTGAGAGTGACGGTAAAACACGGGAAGCCTCCGAGGACACCCCACCATCCAAACCTGAGAGTGACGGTAAAACACGGGAAGCCTCCGAGGACACCCCACCATCCAAACCTGAGAGTGACGGTAGAACACGGGAAGCCTCCGAGGACACCCCACCATCCAAACCTGAGAGTGACTGTAAAACACGGGAAGCCTCCGAGGACACCCCGCCATCCAAACCTGAGAGTGACGGTAAAACAAGGGAAGCCTCTGAGGACACTCCAGCATCCAAACCTGAGAGTGACTGTAAAATGAGGGAAGCCATCAAGGACACTCCACCATCCAAACCTGAGAGTGACGGTAAAACAAGGGAAGCCTCTGAGGACACCCCACCATCAAAACACGGGAGTGACGGTAAAATGAGGGAAGCCATCAAGGACACTCCACCATCCAAACCTGAGAGTGACGGTAAAACACGGGAAGTCTCCAAGGACACTCCACCATCAAAACCTGAGAGTGACGTTAAAATGAGGGAAGCCATCAAGGACACTCCACCATCCAAACCTGAGAATGACGGTAAAACATGGGGAGCCTCTGAGGACACTCTTCCATCCAAACCTGAGAGTGACGGTAAAATGAGGGAAGCCATCAAGGACACTCCACCATCCAAACCTGAATGTGGAAATAGTTATTCAAAATTTAGTCCAATACCATATCAGGAGACGGGTTTGGACGAGAGCTGTGAAAGTTACCGATACAATAAGATGCTCCAAAAATGTAGTAGCAATGACCCACCTTTGGCCAAGAGGAGCAGGCGTTCCCCTGGTGGTGACCAGGATGCCTTACCCTCAACAGTGCAAATTTCAAAGCATGGGAGCTCACACTATGAGAGCCATGTCATTAGAATGGATTATACAGCTACACAGAAATTAGAGTTCAGAGCAAATGATGAATTTTTTGAATATTTTGCTAATTTTGTGATCTCTGATGATGAAGATGTCCTCTTTATTCGGACGATTACCCAAAACTGCATTAAAGCATTGACAAGCTTTCAGGAAGAAGATGCAGGGAGGCTGAAGACTGGTCATCAGCCTGAGGCTCCATTGGTGGACACAAGCAGGACTGCCCAAAAGATCCCGGGTATTTTAGAGGACGGAACGGAGTCCCATTTATCAGATTCTAAAACTACATTGCTTAAAGACAACTCAGATCCCCCATCAGACTCCATCTCTAAAAATGAAGCCACCGCCTTATTTTTCAAAAGTATTAAAGGCATGGATGAGTCCGAGGTGGTCGGATTTTTCCAGAAACTTGCTGCAACGAATCCTGAATTTCAAGAAATTGACATACCTACTGTTATCAGATTCTTGAAGTATTCTGGCAGATTAAAGAAGCCTTGATGCTATAAAAATCATAAATGTGTTCTCAATGCTGTTTTAGTTTCCTGAAGAGATTCCAGACAGAATAACTTGGATCTTGTTCGGCATGTGTTTCCAAATTTTTGTTCTCTCTCCCTACGTTAGCTGTTTCGCACAGTTTTCTGCCACAGTATCTCGCAAATGTGAGTACACCCCTTGCGTTCTATGCATGAAGGTAAAAAACTTTATGTGGAACAGCCCCCCCCCCCCAGTCCTTACCTGAGCTCCATCTGGTCCAGGGATGTTCGCAATATCCTTGGCTATTCCAGGACTCTCCCCCATTGGCTGAGACACCAGCGGGAGCCCATTGACAGCAGTGGGAGCCAATCACAGCCAGTGAGCCAAGGAGGAGAGAGCGTGGCTGAACCGAGGCTCGTTCTGTCTTAGACGCATGGAGCAGTGGCTCGGTAGCGAACATGCAGCAGTGCCCCCACTGGTGCGATGCAGGAACCACAGTGATTCCTGTGCGGGTTCTCGCATTGCATCTGACTTGCAGGCAGTTCACCCTGCTCTCTGTGAACCATTGTGGGTGCCAATCTAATGTTAAATCGATTTAATAGATTTCACTGCTTCATAAACAGACACCAAAGTACACCAGGTATAAATGAGAGTTTTAGCAGTTTTTGGTTTATTTACCTTGGTTTCATAATAAAGATGTGATTTTACATTTGAGAAGTCCTGTCTGTAGTGCTCTTCCCTTTTTAGGGATTTATGGGGTGGCACCTCTTGTAGAGGTAAACAAACGCCCCCTGCCCCACCTATAACTGACCTTCACAGCAAGGAGCACATGGAAGGGCAAACGCATAAAAGACAAAACTCGCCAACTAGTCTGCTGACCAACCTAAATAAAACTTTTTTTTTATTATTATTATTTTTGGGTAGGTTTAACCACTTGCCTACAGAGCACTTTCACTCCCTTCCTGCCCAGGCCAGATTTCAGTGCTGATACACTTTGAAAGACAATTTCGCGGTCATGCAACCCTGTACCCAAACAAAATTATTGCTTTTTTTTTCAGACAGCTTTCTTTTGGTGGTAATTTAATTGCCCCTGTTTTTTTTTATCTTTTGCTAAACAACGAAAAAAAATAGACCTACATTTTTTTAAAAAAAAGGTTTTCTTATTTACAAAATTTTATAAAAGAAAACAAAGTAATTTTTCTCCTTCACTGATGTGCGCTGATAAGGCTTCACTGTTGGGGCTACACTGATGATCAGTGCCCTGATTATTATTGTAGATGTCCCCTTTCACACTGACAGGTTTACCGGCTGTCCTCACACGCTGTCAGCGTGAGGCGAGGACTGCTGATAACCAGAAAATCCTATTTACACTGTGATCAGCTGTGATTGGACACAGCTGGTTACATGGTAAAAAGCAGCTGTGATTCTCTCCTTACTTTGATCACAGAGCGTTCCCGATGCACGCCGCAGTGCTGAAAGCGTAATCACGGGAGGACGTCAATAGACAGCCTCCTGGAAATGTGTGACCCCGCTGTAGCTGTCATGAAGAGGTTAAACAACTGTCAGGTTTTGATTTTTTCAGGTTTTATTTTTTCATGTCTGTTTCCGTTGGGATATTCTTTTTTACTTTCTGCCCTGTGGAGGCCACAAGAAATGAGGGGAAATTCTGTCTTGGGGCTTCTTCACACCACATCTGTTGAGCTGTCTTGATCTACACAGATTAATGTGCAGGCTTTAATGAATATCTGAAGCTAAACCTTTTTTATGCATCTATCAGTGGGTTTTTTTGTCTGGTTTCCATTGGGGAGATTTTCACTTCTTGCCCTTCTGAGGAAACAGGAAATGAGAGAAACTCTCTAAAAAGTTAAGGGAAAATCCTGTTTTGCTAACATGCATGTTTTTGCAGTGGTGCCACTAAGACTAGGTTCACATCTGTGTACCGGGAACATGTGAAAAATCGTGCGCCCTCCTGACACACACAGAAACATGTAAGTAACCCTTTAGCAGATGCACAGTGATGCCATTAATTGGTAATGGAACCACCATGCATCTGCAAAAGCACACATTTCAGTGTGTTTTGTGGAAAAAAACAGGGACTACTTCTTGTGTTTCTCTTTAGTAGGGAAGCCCATTGAAATGAATATTTTGCCTTACACACAACGCATGGGAATGGGAACACGCTAAAAATGTGTACTTTCCCAACTCGCACCACAGTGTGCTGCCTTTTAGCAGATGTGCGACGGAGCCATTAATTATCAATGACACTTTCTGCCTTTGCTATCCCGTGCATTTCTGTACGCGCTAGACCACATGGTGCTGCACCATGTTTTAAGAAAAGAGTCAGAGACTTCTTTTCTACATTTCTCTCACCTAGGGTAGCCCAAAAAACATGCAACACATGGGAAGGGGTCTAAAACATGTGGTTACTCTGTAGGTGTGAACCAGTCCTAAATGTTAATGGCACACCCACGCATCTGCTAACACACATTTTAGTGGTGGGGCATTAAAGTGATTGTAAAGCTTCTTTTTTTTTTTTTTTTTTTTTACTTATAACAAACATGTTATACTTACCTCCTCTGTGCTAGGGTTTTGCACAGAGTGGCCTGACCCTCCTTTTCTGGGGTCCCCCCCATGGCGCTCCTGGCTCCTCCTCTTCCCGAGTTCCCCCACGGAGAGCCGCTTTCTATTGGGGCACGTGGGCAGGCTCCTGAGTCCTGCTGCTGCGTCCATTGACACAGACAGCAGGACACGGCCCTGCATCACTGGATTTGATTGACAGCAGCAGAAGCCAATGGCTCCTGCTCCTATCAATCTATCCAATGAGGATCCGAGACAGCGGCTGCAGCTGCTGTGCTCGTCCCCTTCGCTGGAACGAAGCAGAAAAGGTTTTTCACCTTTAATGCATAGAATGCATTAAGGTGAGAAACCGGCAGTGTTTACAACCCCTTTAAGGTTAGGTTAACGTCTGTGTGTGTGTGTGCAAAAAAGTGTGCTTTCCCATCACACACAGAAATACACTGCCCTTTAGCAGACACATAGCTTTTTCTGTTAAAGTGGCGACTCGCACATGCATAGTAGGGAACCGGGAAGTGAAGCCACAAGGCTTCACATCCTGATTCCCTTACCGAAGATGGTGGCGGCAGCACCCGAGAGCCGAGCGACAGACTTTTAAAAAAACAAAATTTCTGCGGAACTCCGCTTTAAGGTTTTTCACCTTAATGCATTCTGTGAAAAAAGGTCTCTGACCCTTTAATAAAAACGTGGCTGCTGCATGAATGCCATTAAGGCCCCATTTACACCTGTGTGGAACGGTTATGTGTTGGTGGTTTTTTTTTTTTTGCATGTTTGTCAGGAGACAGCATAGGGCAATCCATTCAGTTGAAAGGGCTGCCATTGCTCAACAAATGCAACAAAGTAGCCCTTGCACCTTTTTTGGGCAGTAAGCCTCAAGCAGTTTTGTAATGTTATTTGGTTGCGTTTACCAGCCACGTTTCGGGTGTCTAAGGCCTCATGTACAATGGACAATTTTCAGTTGCTCCTAGGGGCCCCTGACTTTTTTTTTTTCTCTCAGCCACTATGGCTCGGTTCACATCTATGCGTTTTTTTTTAATGCTTTTTGCATAAATGCAAGTACATTTAACATGATTTCCTATGTTGCACGTTCACATTTATGCATTTTTCAGCTGGTGCCTTTTTGTAAAGGGTTTTTTTTTCCCGCAGCAGATAGCGTTTTGTGTGTAATAGACTTAAATGGACCCGCACCAGAAACGCAAGTGTTGCATTTTTACATGCGTTTTGCATTTTGTTTTGTTTTTTCTCCTTAACACAGTGTATAGCTGGTTGTTAATGAGCAGGCTGGGAAGCCAGCCAGTGTATCCCTGTCAACCAATGAGTCGTCGGCTGTCAGCGGGATTCCTTGCTGACAGCTGAATGTAAAAACAAAATTTGTCGGCACTTAAAAAAATCAGCAAAAATAGGTGAACCGCGTGGGGTACCCCCCAAATTCATATCGCACCCTTTGGGTCTGATATGGGTTTTGAGGGGAACCCCACACCAAAGTTTTAAAAAAATGCTTACCATACCAGGCCACGTGCGTTCAACATGAACTGCCTGTTGGCGGAGCAGGGAGCCTTCGGAGCTTTTTTTTTTTTTTTTTTTTTTTTTTTTTTTTTCCTTTTTCTTTTTTTTGGGTCAGGTTGTGCGGCGGGCATCATGGAGGAATCTACATTGGGGGACATTTGTTTTTTAAATAAAGGACTTGTCAAAAACTGGCCACTGTCATTTTTTTACACTATACTTTTTTTTTTTTGGAAGGTGCTGGGGGGCAGAGCCCCTTAGACTTCTGAGAGCACGGAAGCGTTGCACAGAGGTGCTAAAATGAAGGGCCTTCGCGCTACTGTGATGTGTTCAAAAATGACGGATATGATAAAGAAAATATAATACAATAAGATATGCAAATAAATTTGAATAAAACCACCACAAAATTGTGGTGAACAATCAAAAGTGCAATCAGTGCAATGAAAATCTGTCTGCAGCAGGATTTAATAGTGTTCACATCACACAGTCAAAGTAAATACAATCAATAATGATCCCGCACTACAGCAATAAAGTTGTGTAAAGTGCAAAAAGTGATGAATAAATATATTATCAATAAAAAATTATATTGGGGACACTCAGAATAAATAATAATAATAATAGTAGTAATAATAGAGAAGTCCATGTAATGTTAGAAAATCATCTTCTAATCAGGCCTCTTTCTATTTAACCGTTTATCCAAAAAACTTTCAAAGATAGGCTAGATTATCCGCAAATCCATATGAGTGGGAGATATATAAAATCCAGAAAACTAGCTCACAGAACTCTCACCTCAATTCCTTGAATCATCAGCATGTATCTCTATTGAAAAATCCTTTCCGCTAGCTAGCACCAGGGGGTCCTCCGTTCCAACATATGTCGTACCTATATGGATGTTCTATATCCGCATCTTCATAATGATCTCACACTCTCATTGGCTGAGTACATTTTGTTGTGTAAACTCTTGCAAGAGGTCTGTTTTCTCAAGTTGTCTTCCAGGTCGAAACACGTTAACCACTTAAAAGGCAGTCCTCTAGGCCTGTATCCATGTGTTCATCTGCACAGAGGTGGAAGTTCACTATTGTTTAGCTATAATACACATTGATACCGTTTCAGCAGAAGAAGGTGGTTGGATATATATCACGTTCTTGAGCATAGACTTATTCAAGACCTCACTGAAGTCACTATTAGAACTCCCACTTTTATGAAGAATTGATACCTGCACTTATGTTGTTTAATTATTGTTTTAATGCATTGATTTTCACGCAATCGATTTATGCTGCGCAACCCCATTTTACACGATTATCTGCCCCCATAACAAGCTGCTTGCTGTGGGGGCAGGAGGGAGGGGCCAAGAGCGTCGGCATGGGACTGAAGGAGAGAAGGATCTGGGCTGCTCTGTGCGAAACCACTGCACAGAGCAGGCAAGTATAACATGTTTGTTATTTTTAAACCAAAAACAAGACTTTAGTATCACTTTAAGCCATACAAGCCTGACTCATGCTTGTGATATTGTGTTTGTTACACGTGATCCAAGCTCATTGTTTATCTGCTCTTCTCTGCTAGATTGGATTCCATGTTGACAACCTTGGATCAGATATAGACTACTCTCTGAACTCTGCCTGTCTTTCGACTAAGGATGTGACCCTAACTATCGTAAACCTTGCCTGCCTTGAACCTGGACTGTCATTCAACCACTTTACCTGTCTGCCAACCGCTAGTACTTGTGTGCTGTGCTCAGTTTGCGCCTGCCCTGGCGTGGTAGCCAGGCACTATAGCATTGTGTACAAGTCCTGGGGGGCAACTGAGTACCGGTAGGCCTGCTTGCCTTGTGGAAAAGGGGGCTGCTAAAGGTGAAGAACACAGAAGCTAGCAATAGTGTCTGACACCTGCGTTAGGGGGAAGTGTGACACACCCCCACCCTCCATCTCCCAGCCTGCCCTTTTCAGGGCAGTTTTCCATCTCCCACCCCTGCCCTCCCAGGCTGCCCCCCCCCCCCACACACGCACACACACCTACCCCTTTCCCAGGCTGCCAGGCTTCCATACCTCCCCCCTCCCACATCCCCCATCCCGGTGTGATTCAATGTTTTAAGGGTAGGGGAGATATCTAGAGTCTAATAGAACCTAGATTTCTCAAAAAAAGAGTACGTCACTGTCTACTGTTATCACAAGGGTTATTTATATTCCCCGTGATAACAATAAAAGTGATTAAAAAAAAAAAGCTACAGTGTAAAAATAAAAAAGCAAAATAAATAATTGAAAGATAAAAAATAAATAAAAGCAACCCCCCCCCCCCCCAAAGGCATGCATCGGTCCCTTGTCGGTATGCAAACAGTGACTGCACTGTGCATGTGAGGTATCACTGCAAATGTCAGCTCGAGAGCAGTCTAGCACTAGACCTTGTTTTTTGACCCCTGTACATGGCCCCAAAAAGTCTCACATGTGATATCACCATACTCGGGAGAAGTAGCAAAATGTGTTTTGGGGTGTAACTCCACATATACCCATGGCATGTGTGAGAAATAGCACATTAACCACTTAAGCCCCGGACCATTTGGCTGGCCAAAGACCAGAGCACTTTTTGCGATTCGGCACTGCTCCGCTTTAACTGACAATTGCGCAGTCACGCAACGTGGTGCCCAAACAAAATTGATGTCCTTTTTCCCCACAAATAGAGCTTTCTTTTGGTGGTATTTGATCACCTCTGCGGTTTTTATTTTTTGCGCTATAAACAAAAAAAAGTGCGTCAATTTTGAAAAAAAAGCATTATTTTTTACTTTTTGCTATAACAAATATCCACCAAAAATATATGAAGAAAAAACATTTTTTTCCCTCAGTTTAGACTGATACGTATTCTACATATTTTTGGTTAAAAAAAATTCGCAATAAGCGTTTATTGATTGGTTTGCGCAAAAGTTATAGCGTCTACAAAATAGGGGGTAGTTTTATGGCATATTTTTTTTTTTTTTTACTAGTAAGGGTAGCGATCTGCGATTATTAACGTGACTGCGACATTATGGTGGACAGATCGGACGCTTTTGGCGCTATTTTGGGACCGTTAACATTTATACAGCAATCGGTGCAATTAAAAATGTGCAAAAAAAAAAACTGGCAGTGAAGGGGTTAACCAGGAGGGGGCGCTGCAGGGGTTAAGTGTGTCCTAGGGAGTGATTCTAACTGTAGGGGGGATGGGCTACGTGTGACACGACACTGATTACCGCTCCCGATCACAGGGAGCTGTGATCAGTGTCACTAGGCAGAACGGGAAAATGCTGTTTCCCGTTCCTTTCCGTAAGACGATTGCTTACCTAGGTGGATGCAGCATCTGCACCTCTACACTGAGAACCGAGCGATCAGCGGTGTTAGATCGCTCGGTTCTCCAGCCTCCCTGAGCAGAGAGCTGGTGTGACTATCAGTCACCTCTTTTCTGCTCTGCCCCCCCCCCCCCCCCCCCCCGCACTGACTGAAGTGCTGGGCTGTTGAGGGGGCGGGAGCGGCCAGCTCAGTCTCTCAGCGACTCGCTGAGAGGCTTAGACGGGTGCCGGTCCAGGCATGTGGGTGGATTTCAACTTCAAAGGCCTTGTCATGAATGTGGAAAACATGATTCAAGGTGAATGGAACACGATGATGTTTTCATACCCTAATGCAATGGTCTCCAAACTGCAGCCATTTGCTTGCTTTTATGGGGCACTATTCCTCCTACTTAGGCTGGGTTCACATATGAGCTGCATGCGGCTAACAGCAGGGGTCTGGTGCGTCCTAGTTCACTGTTTCAGGTCCGATTTCAGCCCAAATTTTGGGCTGAATTCGGACCTGAAACAAACCAAAAGATGCACAATGTTTTTGTGCAAATCGCACTGGACCTGCTGCAGAGATATGTGAACCGGCTCTATAGAGAGACTATCAAAATCTGCTGATGCGGAAATTCCGCATCCAATTCACAATGGTGTGAACCCAGCCTGGTATGACACCCTGTTCTGTCATCTGACACCAATAATGGTATTGGAATTCCCTCCTATGATACCAATGATAGGGCACCATTCTTCCCCCTAGTACCAATTGTGGCCATATTTACTCCCACTGATACCAGGAAAATGTCTGCTTCTGTTGGCCACAGTCTGGCCCTCCTGAAGTCTGAAGGACAATAAACTGGCCCTTTGTTTAAAAAGTTTGGAGACCCCTGCCCTAATGCATAACATTTTGAACTACATACATTTTCATGAGTTAATATCACGACCTCAAATATGGGATGCATGTACTTCCCTTCTTCAAGATGAACAATCACATTGTTTCTCACATAGTAACACTAAGCGCTGGTTCACACTGATGCGACTTGAGTCACACTGAATTGCATGACAAGGGAAATCACATTATTTTCAATGGTGCCCATTCACTTAAATTCTGTGCTGTGTGATTTTGGAATAGGTTCCTGTGTTACTTTGGTATGATTTCAGTGTGATTTGGCTCCATAGAATATGCTAACCACATCCAAAGTTGCACTGAATAGCGCATGAAAAACAAATCATAATAGTGTGAGCTGAGCCTTACAATACAACAGGCATCTTATTAAAGTACAGTATCTCACAAAAGTGACTACACCCCTCACATTTTTGTAAATATTTTATTATATCTTTTCATGTGACAACACTGAAGAAATGACACTTTGCTACAATGTAAAGTAGTGAGTGTACAGCTTGTATAACAGTGTAAATTTGCTATCCCCTCCAAATAACTCAACACACAGCCATTAATGTCTAAACCGCTGGCAACAAAAGTGAGTACACACCCAAGTGAAAATGTCCAAAATAGGTTTAAAGTGTCAATATTTTGTGTGGCCACCATTATTTTCCAGCACTGTCTTAACCCTCTTGGGCATGGAGTTCACCAGAGCTTCACAGGTGTCCACTGGAGTCCTCTTCCACTCCTCCATGACGACATCACGAAGCTGGTGGATGTTAGAGAACTTGCGCTCCTCCACCTTCCATTTGAGGATGTCCCACAGATGCTCAATAGGGTTTAGGTCTGGAGACATGCTTGGCCAGTCCATCACCTTTACCCACACCTTTTTTTGCAAGGCAGTGGTCGTCTTGGAGGTGTGTTTGGGGTCGTTATCATGTTGGAAGTCTCCGAAGGGAGGGGATCATGCTCTGCTTCAGTATGTCACAGTACATGTTGGCATTCATGGTTCTCTCAATGAACTGTAGCTCCCCAGTGCTGGCAGCACTCATGCAGCCCCAGACCATGACACTCCCACCACCATGCCTGACTGTAGGCAAGACACACTTGTCTTTGTACCCCTTACCTGGTTGCCGCCACACACGCTTGACACCATCTGAACCAAATACGTTTATCTTGATCTCATCAGACCTACAGGACATCCAGTAATCCATGTCCTTAGTCTGCTTGTCTTCAGAAAACTGAAAGGTTTCTTGTGCAACATCTTTAGAAGAGGCTTCCTTCTGGGACGACAGCCATGCAGACCAATGCGATGCAGTGTGCGGCGTATGGTCAGAGCACTGACAGGCTGACCCCCCACCCCTTCAACCTCTGCAGCAATGCTGGCAGCACTCATACGTCTATTTCCCAAAGACAACCTCTGGATATGACGCTGAGAACGTGCACTCAACTTGTTTGGTCAACCATGGTGAAGCCTGTTCTGAGTGGAACCTGTCCTGTTAAACTGCTGTATGGTCCACCATGCTGCAGTTCAGTTTCAGGGTCTTGGCAATCTTCTTATAGCCTAGGTCATCTTTATGTAGAGCAACAAATCTTTTATTTTCAGATCCTCAGAAAGTTCTAGTTCTGGTGACCTGGGGGTCCTGAAGACTTCCTTTAATTTGCAGGGATTTCCTCTCACTTCTGATTATCTATGGGACGGGAAGTGAAGGGAAATTGCTGCAATGGGGCACAGTTGGCAAAAAAAAAAAAAATATCTCACAGCGGTTTAACCCTCCCTTACTCTATCCAAGATAAAAAAAAAAGTTTTGACTATAGTTCTACCTTAAGTATTACAGACATTTGTAAGGTCACACCCTTCTCAACAGTCCTCAGATTATGTCCCCAGGACCCCTAGATGGACTACTGAGCGACCAAATGGTGAATAGAAGAGAGGTGAACCTCCGTCTCTATGGCAAAGGGGTTCAGTGGATGAGGAGGGTATACTTTGTACTGAATCATGTCCATGAACAATGTTCACAAACACTGATTAATAACTTTAATGTGTCCAGACTTCACCTGCTATATGCATGTTAATCACTCAAAAAGGTTTAAGGCAAGAGACATCTAGGAAAATAGCATTTTCAGGTCAGTAAGACTAAAACAGATACAGATGTCACAAAGCGCCTGGCACCTTCACCAACTAGAATGTTCACTGCTATTTATATATGAAGAATTCAAGACACATGGTATATTTTTAATGTAATATGTAGGCATAATAATCACTTCAATACTGGACACCTTTACCCCCTTCCAGCCCAGGTAAATTTTCCGTTTCCAGCACAGTCATATTTTAAATGAAAATCACTCAGTCATACGACATGTACGCATATTACATTTTTATCTTTTTTTGAGACAGGTTAAAAAAAAAAGAAATCATACTTATTTAAGTGAATGCAGCATCGATTCAATGCTGTATCTGTTCCCTGCTTGCATTAAGGTGAGAACTGAGCGATCAAACACCTTTGCTCGGTTAGTTTTCCCTGCCCTTCTGAGCAGAGAGCCATGACTGTCAGTCACCGCTGTCTACTCTGCCCCTCCAACACTCAGTGGAGCGCCAGGTTAGGGTGGGAAGGGAGTGGCTGGCTCAGTCTCCTTGTTCCACAGCTGAGAGGCTGAGCCAGATGCCAGTCCAGGTTCCCTGGGTGGATCTCAGCCATATGTCAGGATCTTTCCCCAGCCAGGACTGACTCTGTGACATTAGTAGACAGCAGGCTTTAGCCCACCATCAACTGAAAATGGGATACAGGAGTGCAGAACGGACTGCAGTCCTGTGATCCAGGAGGAGTACAGCCAAAAGAGCTTTGGCTTTACTTCTTTAATCACCACTGGATGTTTCATTTTTTGCTGTTTCAGACCAAAATGTATTGTGCTACATTTCAATGGAAGAAACCATAAAGGCCCCTCCCCCATGAGTCCCGGGGGCCCTTTCCTTCAAGCTTGGGGCCTTTCCTACTGATCCGCAGTGGGACCCTTTCACATGTTCCTGCTTTCTTGGGGCCCCTCCACAGTGACAGTAGTCTAGGGCCCAGTTGCAAGTGCAACCTTTGCGGCCCTGGTAGTCCTGGCACTGAATACACACACAAAAACACATACATATAAACATATAAAAACACACACAGTGGCTAAGTGGTTAGCACTTACGCATAGCAACACTGGGGTTGTTGGTTTAAATCCCAACCACGGCACTACCTACTTGGAGCTTGGATATTCCCCCTGTGCCTGCGTGCGTTTCCTCCAGGTACTCCAAAGACATGCTGGTAGGTATTCTAAATTCTAAAGAAGCTGAGTACATGATTTCAAATTCCACAAAAACACCAGTGGTGTATTATACACCTAAAATCCACAAGAGATTGGATAAACCCCCAGGGAGACCCATTATAAGTGGGATCAATTCCATCTTTTCCAGACTCGGAGAGTACCTGGATAAATTCCTCAAACCCCTAGTTAGGGAAGGCAGATCTTACCTACGAGACAGCATGCAATTGATACAGGAGATTAAAGGAGCAGAACACTGGTTGCTTGTAGCAATAGAAGTCAATGCTTTGTATACAAGTATTGAGCAAGCGGATGGACTTCAGGGAGACGAAAAAGCATTACATACCAACACTAGGATAAAGCAGCAACAGATCAGTTACATCCTAGAGGGCCTGAAATTAGCCATGGAATGTAACTATTTCTAGTATGACAAAAAGTATTTTGTACAAACAAAGGGTGTCGCAATGGGAGCCCGCTACGCTCCTAGCGTAGCTAACCTATTCATGGACATGTGGGAAGAGAAGTACATCTACAGTAAGGATATACCTCAGATCAGGATGTATAGAAGATATATAGACGATCTAATCATACTATGGGATGGCACACCGGATAGCTTTAACAAATTCCTTGAGGATCTAAACAGGAACGAGTACGGTATTACGTTCACTGGGAAATGGAGTCATGATAAGATTGACTATCTGGACCTGGAGATCTTCAAAGTTGGGGATACATTATCTGCCCGCACATTTTTCAAAGCCATCGACCGAAATGGGTATATTCCCACCTCGAGCTGTCACCATCCACGGTGGAAGTCTAATGTCCCTAAGGGAAAATTGTTGCGAATACGCCGCAATTGCGACACACGTGAAGATTTTAGCAACCAGGCCGACATCCTGATCACAAGATTCCAAGAAAAGGGTTACGCACTAGAGAGACTCCTAAAATTAAAAGCAGAAATTATGGAAATGGACAGAAACACCCTATTCCAAAATAAAAATAGAAATAAGAACAAAGAAGCTGATATAGCCTTTATAACCGGGTTCAACGGTCAATTTAAAGACTTTGAACGAATAGTAAAAAAATACTGGCCGATCCTCAAGGAAGATCTTATTCTATCAAAAATCCTGCCCGCTAAACCCAAGTTTGTGTATAGGAAGGCACCCAGCTTAAGGAATCACTTAGTACGGAATGTCATAGACCCCCCGAAACCAGTCAAAATCTGCCCTGACCTAAAAGGGTTCTTTAGATGTCAAAGATGTTTGCCATGTAGAGCCACCAAAAAGCAACCGAGAAAGAAGACCTCATTTAAATTATGCATTGATCATAAAGAATATCGCATTAACAAACTAATCACATGTCGGAGCACACATCTGACGTATATCATAGAATGCCCTTGCCACCTCCAGTATGTGGGCAGAACCACTCACCCCCTCTTTGTTCGTATTAGGGAACATATTAAGAACATTAGAAAGGGGTTCCCTAATCATAGTCTGTCTAGACACTTCGATGATGCCCACCAAAGAGATCCTAGTGGGCTCATCTTTTATGGTATTGATTCAGTACAAGAGCATTGGAGGGGGGGCAATAGGGAAACCCTAATTTCCATGAATGAGACCAGCTAGATATACCAGCTGGGATCCCTTGCCCCCAAAGGCTTGAACTTAGATATTGACTTGAACTGCTACATAGCCAATCCCTGAACACTGGGAACACATTGATATCGTAGACTTATGGGGTTTGGGCTAAGATGTTGTTTAATATTAGGTATGGGGGTCTAGAAAAAATACCCTACTATTTGACTCACCCTTAATGGGTCATAACATATGGGTGGGTTTAGTATGGGACCACCTGTAGAATGGTGTGGTATAGTGGTCCAGTCTTGGCCCCATGTGTGTATAGAAGTAATGTACAATAAGATGTTACTCAGGGTGACAGGTCTGTAATAACCCATTATGAGGAGAGTTTACAGTATGCAGCCCCCCCTGGTCAAGTAGCCCTTACGCATGGTGGTTTACATCTATATATATTTATATACAAACACCCCTATAGACATACAATTATGCATGACCCCTCAGTGGATGGTATCCTTCTGCGCCATACGGCCTATATTATCACCATAGCCTTATATATGAACCATATAACTTAGCTTAAGCCCCTCTCAGCTATAACATATAAAATCTTGGTCATCATGCCGTCTAGAAGGGAAGGAAAGTAGGCATATAGTGTAATCTGCATGCTGATACCTAATTAGGGTTCACAATCCCTTAAGAAAAGAACCCATCTATTACTCTTTTGGTAGGATGGCCCACTTGCACTATGCTGGCACGAAGCAATAACCCAATTTATTGCCTCTTCTGGCGTTAGAAGTTTTAATATGCACTTCTTACATTATATAAAAAGGTTTGACAACAAAGCATTTTTTATTATATAAAAATCTTTTTGGTACTATTATTATGGGACATCCAAGTAACTCTTACCAAAAATCTTTTACCACATTAATTTCATTAATCTTGTTTTTATAAGTTTACAGAAAGGGGGGCCCAAAATACACACTATTAACATAGCATAATTAGTTTTATGGAAACAGGAGGATCATAGGTACCGGTATTTATTATCATGTTGTGTGTACATAGATTGAAATCTGGATGATTGCCTCTGTCTGTTACTGCATATACACAAGCGACTCTGTTTTGGCTCGGTACCCCCTGACCGGCATGTCTGGTGCTGCCCCGCAATGCTGATTTGTTAACTACTAGTAGAGGGTGGAGTGGAGCGTGGAGTGCTGACACGTCTTTGAAAACGTCCTATGACGAAACACGTAAGGCGGAGTCACGCTCACACGTCACACCCGGAAGTGCTGGCCTGGAACGCAATTTGGGACGCACGCTAAAGGCCTGGCTTCCTGGTCCTAATCTTGTTTATGGCCGTGCTGTACTGGGTTCGTTGTTGTTTTTATGGATTTAGTTTTTAAATAAATTGAGCCTACTACACTACGGGAGTCCCCTGTTTCTTTTTCCCGGGAGGAGAGGACTGACTGGTGCAGTTAAGGACACGGAGGTGCCCAGGGCTGGAGCGCATGTCGGGGGCCCTGAACCAGAGTGCTGGAGCGGGATCACGGAGGT
Source organism: Lithobates clamitans (assembly GCA_037952925.1). Classification (NCBI taxonomy): domain Eukaryota; kingdom Metazoa; phylum Chordata; class Amphibia; order Anura; family Ranidae; genus Lithobates; species Lithobates clamitans. The sequence continues at coordinate 648,665 of JBBGZY010002013.1, forward strand.
GTGGAGTACGAGATGAGACATCCAAGGGGATCATCCATCCAAAGCCATCCACTCTATGCCTACTACCCCTGTAGGGGTGACCACTTTTGGTAAGTGGGGGCACATTGGGGGAGCTCCTGAAGTCACCAGATTTCTTGAGCACAGAAGTCACTGTTTTTTCCCTTATTTTCTACCTCTGGATTATACACGCTGGGTAAAGACACCCTTGAAGTCCCGGGCTGGATTATGAAAACACAATATATATGATTTAAATGGATTTTTCACATATATTATTTTTACATAGTCACACGGATTTTTGGTTTAAGCTGTAGTATTTGTCCATTACTAACCTTCACCAGGACAAAAGGGAATTGGACATTATATATATTTATATTCTTTGGACACTTATGCATTTACCTAGACTATTTTTTAAATAGGGTGTATGCACTGTGAAAAAAATTTTTTTAGGTTTATTTTTTAAGTATTTGGTATAGTTTATTGTACGGTATATTATTTTCACGCAGTTATTTATATCACATATATAGAAACCTGTCTATTTGTATTGAGATGTGCACTTAAGATTGGGTTTAGATGCACTGGGTTTTACATTGATCATTTATCCCACACTTATATACTGTGTCATTTTAGGTAGCGCCACATCCCCATTTTTTCTCTCTATATATTCTAATAGGTCCCAGTGGGAACTAATTAGGGGGAGGCTGCAACCTTTTTGTCTCCTTGGCGCGGACCTTTAATATATCATGCTGGTAGGTCAGTTCTCTCCTGCCTAAATTGTCCTTAGTATGTGTATACATGAATGTGACTTAGGAACCTTAGATTATAAGCTCTCTGAGGGCAGGGACTGATGTGAATGTATAATATATGTAAATTGACAGCGTTCTACGTACCTGTAATAAAATGCACATACACACTCTTCTGTATGTGTAAACTTCTTCACTTACGCTAGGTTCACACCTATGCATTTTTGTGCATGCACAGCAGCCTATTCAAATGAATGGGCTGCCATGCCTGAGTATCCGCAAAAAAAAAAAAGGTGCATACACCTTTTCCAAAACGCGGCCGCAGGGAAATCGTGTGGTCTTTTTGACTACGCAATTTCTCTGATTTCTCTGCAGTTCCCACACTACAATTTTACATGCATAGGGGTGCCATTCAGTATGAATGTTAGGCCTGCGTATTTTTTTAGAGCACGGCATTTTCCCTGCAGGTGGGTGCGGGAATCGCTGTGATTCCCGCACCTGCGGCCACACATGGAAATCTGAACCTAGCCTAAGTGAAAATTTTCCAAATATTGAAATAATTTTTTTTTTAATAATGTATAGAGAAAGCAGCAAACTATAATATGTGTGAATACACAAACATTTCAGAAATAATCCTAAACTAAATGGATGCGATAAATCCCCTAACTGGTACAAAGTGTTACCATAAGGAAATATTTATCCATACATAAATACTGTGCAAAGTTCCCCCAAAAAAGATATGTGCAATAATAAATAAAATAAGAATATTTAAAATATTAAATTCATTAGCTTATTAGCTGCTAGGATGGCTTTTACAAGCAGCAGCAGGGGATGTGCCTCTGTGCCCGCCACTCATCTGCACCTGTCTGGGCTCTCCCTTGCGATCGGGAAGTCGGTGATCTGACCCAGCGGTGGCGCTGGATTACCACAGAGCTGGCTGAGGACTGGATGGTCCCTGGCCATCTTTATGATCCTGGGAGGCCAGACGCCACGTCATAACGTCACTACTGATTCTGGCAGATGTGAACATTGCTATTTTTTCCACTAAAAAGCAGAGTTCAATGTTTGTTTGCTTTTTACCCATCTCATGCTTTCCGGGTAGAGGAGATATCTGGGGCCTTATAGACCCCATATCTTTCCGTAAAGAGGACCTGTCATGCCTTATTTCTATCACAAGGGATGTTTACCCTACTTGTGATAGGAATAAAAGTGATAAAAAAAATTAAAGGGACAGTGTAAAAATACAATAAACAATAATAATAAAAAAAATAGTTTAAAGCTTGCACGCAGAAGCGAACGCATACCTGGGTTGTGCCCGCATATGTAAACAGTGTCCGCACCACACCTGAGGTATCACCACAAACGTCATAGTGAGAGCAATAATTCTATGGTGGATAAAAAAAAGAGCCTCATACCTCCTTACTCCTTACATACTGCTTGTCTCCAAACTGACACCCCAAACTGAAACCCACCTACCTCCAACCACTGACACCCCAAACTGAAACCCACCTACCCCCACCCACTGAAACCCCAAACTGAAACCCAACAACCACTGACACCCCAAACTGAAACCCACCTACCCCCAAAAACTGACACCCCAAACTGAAACCTAACAACCACTGACACCCAAAACTGAAACCCACCCACCTACCCCCAACCACTGACAACCCAAACTGAAACCCACCTACCCCCAACCACTGACACCCCAAACTGAAACCCACCTACCCCCAACCACTGACACCCCAAACTGAAACCCACGAACCACTGACACCCAAAACTGAAACCCACCTACCCCCAACCATTGACACCCCAAACTGAAACCCACCAACCACTGACACCCAAAACTGAAACCCACCTACCCCCAACCATTGACACCCCAAAATGAAACCCACCTATCCCCAACCACTGACACCCCAAACTGAAACCCACCTACAACCAACCACTGACACCCTAAACTGACACCCACCTACCCTCAACCACTGACATCTCATATTGACACCTACCTACCCCCAACCACTCATAGCCCAAGCTAACACCCACCTACCAACAACCACTAACACCCACATATCCCAACCACTGACATCCCAAACTAACACCCACCTACCTCCGATAGCAACCTACCCCAACCACTAACACCCTAGACTGACGCCCACCTACCCCCAACCAAAGACACTCTAAACTGACGCCCAGCTATCCCCAACCACTGACATCCCAAACTGAAACCCACCTATAACCAACCACTTACACTCCAAACTGAAACCCACCTACCCCCAACCCCCTGCTACCTTATATGAAATATTTTATTTCTGCATGCTTAGAAAGTTTTGTTTGATATTTTAAATGGCAGAATCCCATTGTGAACACCTCCATAGGTTAAGAAAGAATTTCTTTAGTAGTTATATGATTTGGTGGTTATTCATGTTGACTGGAAAGTATCTGCGGCCTATTCACGCCTCTATCCGGATGTACTACTTAAAGAAACGACTATGCTTCATGATACCGTTGTGCTTCTGTCTGCATTATTCCCGGAGCTCCGGTGTCAGGTGAGGTGGGACGAAGGCAGACGGTAAGAAGTCAACCCTTTCAAGTCCCACAGCTCTTCAAACGTTACACAAGCTCTCACTACGTAGTGGTAGTGCTCTGTGTGTCTCCTCTACCTGCAATTTACATTTACACTCTGCATAATGCCTCTGTGTGCAATGGGAGGACGCCTCTGATTGCATATAAACGCAGATGCAGAATATGATTATATTTCATTATAATACATCATATCATTTAATGATATGGACGGTAGGACCCCTGTTATGGAGGACAGATAGCTGGGACCATTGGGGTAGAGACGGCAGGTTTTTTTTTCTCATGTGACATTTTCTGTGTCAATGTGTCAGAAAAGAAAGCAGTGTTCTGTGTTGTTTGTCTGGGTCGGTTCACACCACATGCATCTTATGATTCAGCTGCATCAAAAACGTATGGTAAGTTGTCTTGAAATAAGAAAAATGCACAGGTAAGTTTAAAAAATGCAGCGGAACGCATCAAAAATGCAAATGTATGGGAATCCAGATATCCTGAATTGAGAAACACACACAGGTAAGCTTCAGAAATGCAGCTGAACGCAGGAATTGTGGTGTGAACTGGTGTTCTATCGAATAATGCCTCAGAGGAACTGCGCATACGCAGTGATGACATCACTCCAGCTAATCGGGAGATCAGGTGGAGTGACATTTCATACAGCGCATGCGCAGATCTTTGGATGCACTAGCTGACGGGAGGCATTGTAAATCGCGGGAGGTACTATTTGATAGAACATGGGCATGGTGTTTGGGCGGGGCTCTGCGCTCTGTCATAGGTGGAGGGAGGGGAGTCTGGGCGGTCATGATAAGATCCGTATCTAAATATGAGCGATTAGGGAGGGGCAAGGGAGTCCCAGATGGACTACAACTCTCAGCATGTACCGTCACTGCCCCCTAGAGGGACTAGAACTCCCAGCATGTCCTGTCACTGCCCTCTAGAGGGACTACAACTCCCAGCATGTCCTGTCACTGCCCCCTAGAGGGGCTACAAGACATGGAGACATTGTAATAAAGAGAACCTGTCACTGCGGTACTAATACAGGAATGTGAGCTCTGTGATGTGTGGGGGGGGTGCTGGTAACTGATGGTCACTCTACACTACAGGTGCCATTGCTCAGATGATGGAGGTGTCAGCCAGGCCTTGGTGAAGGGGTAGAGCCCCTGGCAGGTTTTATTGCCTTCCATGACATCTATTGGAGAGTTTTTCCTTGCTGAGGGAAGATCTGCAACAAGGACAGCAAAAGAGACCTGACAGGGGCTCTCCCTTCCTGTCTGTGTAATGGATGGAGAGTCCCCCCACTTCCTGTCCTGTAACACAATTGTCCCCAGGACAGGAAATGAGGGGAATCCTTTTAACACAGCCCCAGATGGAGATAACAATCTGACAGGGGATCTAACTCTAATTTTTAGGGACTCATTAATGACGGGAATAGTACCGCTGGATTGGCGCAGGGCGAACGTGGTGCCTATATTTAAAAAGGGATCAAAGTCTTAACCAAGTAACTATAGACCTGTTAGTTTAACTTCTATAGTCGGGAAGATACTGGAGCGTTTAATAAAAGACCACATAGACAAGTTCTTGCTGGAAAAAAACATTTTAAGCAACAGACAGCATGGGTTCATGAAAGACAGAAGTTGTCAGACAAACCTGATTTCTTTTTATGAAGAGGTAAGTAAAACCTTGGACAGAGGGGTGGCTGTGGACGTGGTTTATTTGGATTTTGCAAAAGCATTTGATACAGTTCCGCACACACGGCTCATGTGTAAGTTAAAGTCTACAGGCTTGGAAATATCAGTTTGTAAATGGATAGAAAACTGGCTAAAAGACAGAATTCAGAGAGCAGTGGTTAATGATTCTTACTCTGAATGGTCTAAGGTTATCAGTGGTGTACCCCAAGGTTCAGTGCTGGGACCCTTACTCTTTAATATCTTTATAAATGATATTGGGTCTGGGATCAAAAGTAACATTTCTGTCTTTGCAGATGACACCAAGCTATGCAGTGGAATAACGTCCTTACAGGATGTCTCCAATTTACAAGCTGACCTCAATGCTCTGTCTAATTGGGCGACTATGTGGCAGATGAGGTTTAATGTTGAGAAATGTAAAGTTATGCACTTGGGGGCTAAGAATATGCATGCATCATACATGCTAGGGGGAGTACAACTGGGGGAATCTGTAGTGGAGAAGGATCTGGGGGTTTTGGTAGATCATAAGCTCAATAATAGCATGCAATGCCAAGCTGCGGTTTCCAAAGCGAGCAAAGTTCTTTCTTGTATTAAGAGAGGTATGGACTCCAGAGAGAGAGATATCATTTTGCCCCTGTTCAAATCATTAGTAAGACCTCATCTGGAATATGCAGTTCAGTTTTGGACACCAGTTCTCAAAAAGGATATCGGGGAACTGGAGAAAGTGCAGAGAAGGGCAACCAAACTGATAAGAGGCATGGGGGAGCTCAGCTATGAGGAAAGATTAGAGGAACTGAATTTGTTCACTCTTGAGAAGAGGAGAATAAGGGGGGATATGATCAACATGTTTAAATATATAAGGGGTCCATATAGTGAACTTGGTGTTGAGTTATTCACTTTACGGTCAACACAGAGGACAAGGGGGCACTCTTTACGACTGGAGGAAAAGAGATTTCATCTCCAAATACGGAAAGGTTTCTTCACAGTAAGAGCTGTGAAAATGTGGAATAGACTCCCTCCAGAGGTGGTTCTGGCCAGCTCAGTAGATTGCTTTAAGAAAGGCCTGGATACTTTCCTAAATGTACATAATATAACTGGGTACTGACATTTATAGGTAAAGTTGATCCAGGGAAAATCCGATTGCCTCTCTGGGATCAGGAAGGAATTTTTTCCCCTGCTGTAGCAAATTGGAGCATGCTCTGCTGGGGTTTTTTGCCTTCCTCTGGATCAACTGTGGGTATAGTATTGGGTATATTGGATTGTACGTTTTTTTTATTTATTTTTTTTTATGGTTGGACTGGATGGACTTGTGTCTTTTTTCAACCTGACTAACTATGTAACTATGTAACCCTGGAAGTAGTCTGGTAATTGGCAGTAAAAAGACTGGGAGTTGTAGTCCATCTAGGGGGGGCAGTGACAGGACATGCTGGGAGATGTAGCCCCTCTAGGGGGCAGTGACAGGACATGCTAGGAGATGTAGTCCCTCTAAAGAGGCAATGACAGGACATGATGTAGTCCCGCTAGAAAGCAGTGACAGGACATGCTGGGAGTTGTAGTCCCTCTAGGGGGGTAGTGACAGGACATGCTGGGAGATGTAGCCCCTCTAGGGGGCAGTGACAGGACATGCTAGGAGATGTAGTCCCTCTAAAGAGGCAATGACAGGACATGATGTAGTCCCGCTAGGAGGCAGTGACAGGACATGCTGGGAGTTGTAGTCCCTCTAGGGGGGTAGTGACAGGACATGCTGGGAGATGTAGCCCCTCTAGGGGGCAGTGACAGGACATGCTAGGAGTTGTAGTCCCTCTAGGGGGCAGTGACAGGACATGCTGGGAGTTATAGTCCATCTAGGGGGGGCAATGACAGGACATGCTGGGAGTTGTAGTCCCTCTAGGGGGGCAGACAAGACGTGCTTGGAGTTGTAGTCCCTCTAGGGGCAGTGACAAGACATGTAGCCCCTCTAGGGGGCAGTAACAGGACATGCTGGAAGTTGTAGTCCCTCTGGGGGGGCAGTGACAGGACATGCTGGGAATTGTAGTCCCTCTAGGGGGCAGTGACGGGAAATGCTGGGATTTGTAGTCCCTCTAGGGGGGCAGACAGGACGTGCTTGGAGTTGTAGTCCCTCTAGGGGCAGTGACAGGATATGTAGCCCTTCTAGGGGGCAGTAACAGGACATGCTGGAAGTTGTAGTCCCTCTGGGGGGCAGTGACAGGGCATGCTGGGAGTTGTAGTCCCTCTAGGGGGCAGTGACGGGAAATGCTGGGAGTTGTAGTCCCTCTAGGGGGCAGTGACGGGAAATGCTGGGAGTTGTAGTCCCTCTAGGGGGGGGCAGACAGGACGTGCTCGGAGTTGTAGTCCCTCTAGGGGCAGTAACAGGACATGCTGGAAGTTGTAGTCCCTCTAGGGGGGCAGTGACAGGACATGCTGTGAGTTGTAGTAGAGCTGCAAAATTAATCGTTAAAAAATTGTGATCTCGATTCAACCACCCTGACAATCTCTCCTGCAGATTTTGTCGATTATGTCATATAAACAAGTGGAGAGACTTATCTGCTCACTAAGCTGTCAAAAGAAAACATCCAGGCAGTCTGCCAAGTCTTTAACTTGAAACATTGTAACTAAGCTTCCTTCTTAGATCAAAGGGATAGAACTTCTGTGTAAATAAACAATCTGGGCAGTCTGCCAAGTTTTCAAGTGTAAATGCAGGAAGTTTAACCACGTAAAGTCTAAGTGCCAGTTCACACCAGATGCAGTTCCATGCAGTTCCGTTTTTTCTGCACCAATACAGTCAGTTCCGGTCAGTTTCTGCACCAGAAACTGACCTGGAAACTGGCTGCATGGTGTGAACTAGAGCCATTGGAATACATGGAAAACACTGTGCATGCATTTTTAGTGCAGAAAAAAGCGCACAGAACTGTGTCTGGTGTGAACTGGTCCTTAATCTTTTTCTGACACTTCTTTCTTAAGTTAAAATCAATATTTTTTGCTAGAAAATTACTTGGAATCCCCAAACATAATATATATATTAAATAAAAAAATGGTGATCAAGTGTCGCGCAAAAATAAACTCGATGAACCACCATTGCGCTATGGTATAGATTAAACTGTGATACCTGTAGCTGCCAACTTAAAAAAGATAATGTGAAAACGTATTCTAAATAAATAAAATAGTGGCGCTATGGGAGGCGTGGCTGTACGGCAACCCAGCATCTGCTCGTAATGTGTGACGCACTGCGCTCTGCACTGGCCGGCTACTATCACCTGGGATTGTTGAAGAGCTAACGAGGGGAGGAGTGAGACTCATGCTGCATCCCGGGTCCGCCGTGACCACCAGTACATTGCCATTAGCAGTCACAAGGAGTTATTGTTTGTGTGCCTTTTACCTTTTTTTTTAGAAATGTGAGTACAGTGATAGAAGATCTTTTATGTAATTCAATAAATGTTCTTAAACGGTATTACACTATTGGAAGTATTATTTTTTTTCATGGAGACAATACCTTTTGCCTGGTGAGGAGTGCTGCTAACCAGAGAACTCCATCTGCTGTGGACACAGCTCCATCCAGTTTGAGAAGCCCTTTTGGGTACTTTATCACTGCATACATGCCGAGCATAAGAGTGCAAGGCATTATTTTCTGGTGAGTGCGGCTCCATATGAGTGGATCACAATCACAGCCGGTGTGGTGAAGGAGTTGTCTATAACACAGGAAGATTTATGTTTGAGAGTCACTTTCTAATATCCACCTTTGTGCACGGACTCTATTTCAATATTTCATCTTTAACATTTCATGAACTGTTTACAGATGTTTTGACCTTTTATAGATATATTTTTCTTTTGTCACTGAGAGAAATGTTTATCTTTTATTTATTCAAGTATTGTGATTACACATCATAGAGCTGTTTGGTAGAGATATAGCACTTACCACGATTACATAGTATATAGTACTTTCAAATATAAATATTATTTTTTTTTTTTACATCACTGGTTATCACTTATAAGTATTATATCTATATTAGCAGAGACCCTAGGGAATAAAATGACAATTGCTGTAATATTTTATGTTACACTGTATTTGCCCAGCGGTCTTTCAAATGCAATTTTTTTGGAAAAAATACACTTCAATGAATAAAAAAAAAAAACGAAACAGCAAAGTTAGCCCAATTTTTTTTGTTTTAATGTGAAAGATGATGTTACGCCGCGAGAATCGTGATCTATCTTCTAAGCAAAAAAAACGTGATTCTCATTTTAGCCAGAATCGTGCAGCTCTAAGTTGTGCCCCTCTAGGGGGCAGTGACAGGACATGCTGGGAGTTGTAGTCCCTCTAGGGGGCAGTGACAGGACATGCTGGGAGTTGTAGTCCCTCTAGGGGGCAGTGACAGGACGTGTTGGGAGTTGTAGTCCCTCTAGGGGGCAGTGACAGGACGTGCTGGGAGTTGTAGTCCCTCTAGGGGGCAGTGACAGTACATGCTGGGAGTTGTAGTCCCTCTAGGGGGCAGTGACAGTACATGCTGGGAGTTGTAGTCCCTCTAGGGGGCAGTGACAGTACATGCTGGGAGTTGTAGTCCCTCTAGGGGGCAGTGACAGTACATGCTGGGATTTGTAGTCCCTCTAGGGGGCAGTGACAGTACATGCTGGGAGTTGTAGTCCCTCTAGGGGGCAGTGACAGGATGTGCTGGGAGTTGTAGTCCCTCTAGGGGGCAGTGACAGTACATGCTGGGAGTTGTAGTCCCTCTAGGGGGCAGTGACAGGGCGTGCTAGGAGTTGTAGTCCCTCTAGGGGGCAGTGACAGGATGTGCTGGGATTTGTAGTCCCTCTAGGGGGCAGTGACAGGACATGCTGGGAGTTGTAGTCCCTCTAGGGGGGCAGTGACAGGATATGCTGGGAGATGCTGCGCATGCGCAGTTCGTCGGAGGCGTTATTCGATAGAACAGCTGCATACGGGTCCCTTTCGTTTCTCCGCCCCCCGCACGCGTCTACAGGCCATCTGCAGCGCCTCTCCTAACGCAGCGAGAATCGTGATCTATCTTCTAAGCAAAAAAAACGTGATTCTCATTTTAGCCAGAATCGTGCAGCTCTAAGTTGTGCCCCTCTAGGGGGCAGTGACAGGACATGCTGGGAGTTGAAGTCCCTCTAGGGGGCAGTGACAGGACGTGTTGGGAGTTGTAGTCCCTCTAGGGGGCAGTGACAGGACGTGCTGGGAGTTGTAGTCCCTCTAGGGGGCAGTGACAGGACGTGCTGGGAGTTGTAGTCCCTCTAGGGGGCAGTGACAGGACGTGCTGGGAGTTTTAGTCCCTCTAGGGGGCAGTGACAGTACATGCTGGGAGTTGTAGTCCCTCTAGGGGGCAGTGACAGTACATGCTGGGAGTTGTAGTCCCTCTAGGGGGCAGTGACAGTACATGCTGGGAGTTGTAGTCCCTCTAGGGGGCAGTGACAGTACATGCTGGGAGTTGTAGTCCCTCTAGGGGGCAGTGACAGTACATGCTGGGAGTTGTAGTCCCTCTAGGGGGCAGTGACAGGATGTGCTGGGAGTTGTAGTCCCTCTAGGGGGCAGTGACAGTACATGCTGGGATTTGTAGTCCCTCTAGGGGGCAGTGACAGGACGTGCTGGGAGTTGTAGTCCCTCTAGGGGGCAGTGACAGGGCGTGCTAGGAGTTGTAGTCCCTCTAGGGGCAGTGACAGGACGTGCTGGGAGTTGTAGTCCCTCTAGGGGGCAGTGACAGGACGTGCTGGGAGTTGTAGTCCCTCTAGGGGGCAGTGACAGGATGTGCTGGGATTTGTAGTCCCTCTAGGGGGCAGTGACAGGACGTGCTGGGAGTTGTAGTCCCTCTAGGGGGCAGTGACAGGACGTGCTGGGAGTTGTAGTCCCTCTAGGGGGCAGTGACAGGATGTGCTGGGATTTGTAGTCCCTCTAGGGGGCAGTGACAGGACGTGCTGGGAGTTGTAGTCCCTCTAGGGGGCAGTGACAGGATGTGCTGGGAGTTGTAGTCCCTCTAGGGGGCAGTGACAGTACATGCTGGGATTTGTAGTCCCTCTAGGGGGCAGTGACAGGACGTGCTGGGAGTTGTAGTCCCTCTAGGGGGCAGTGACAGGGCGTGCTAGGAGTTGTAGTCCCTCTAGGGGCAGTGACAGGACGTGCTGGGAGTTGTAGTCCCTCTAGGGGGCAGTGACAGGACGTGCTGGGAGTTGTAGTCCCTCTAGGGGGCAGTGACAGGACGTGCTGGGAGTTGTAGTCCCTCTAGGGGGCAGTGACAGTACGTGCTGGGAGTTGTAGTCCCTCTAGGGGGCAGTGACAGGACGTGCTGGGAGTTGTAGTCCCTCTAGGGGGCAGTGACAGGACGTGCTGGGAGTTGTAGTCCCTCTAGGGGGCAGTGACAGGATGTGCTGGGATTTGTAGTCCCTCTAGGGGGCAGTGACAGGACGTGCTGGGAGTTGTAGTCCCTCTAGGGGGGCAGTGACAGGATATGCTGGGAGATGCTGCGCATGCGCAGTTCGTCGGAGGCGTTATTCGATAGAACAGCTGCATACGGGTCCCTTTCGTTTCTCCGCCCCCCGCACGCGTCTACAGGCCATCCGCAGCGCCTCTCCTAACCTGCCCTCTTTAGGTCGCTTCAGTTGAACATTCTCGGCTCGCACTGCGTGACGTCACTCCGCCAGCGCCGGAAGTAGAACAGCAAGTATCCGCGATAGGACGCCTGCTAAGGAAGGCGAATGGAAAAATGTCGTTTCGCAGAACACAGGTTTCCAAAGGGAAAACACGAAAGCAAGACTCGAGCAGCAAGCCTTATTACTGTGATGCCTGCTCTGCAAACTGCACCTCAGCAACGCAGCTGGCTCAACACTTCCTGGGCACCAAACATAAACGTAAAGTGCAGTCAATAGAATCCCAAGAGCAGAACGATGAAAGAAGATTGAGCAACTTCCTGAAGGCCCACATGGAAGAAAAGCCCATTGTGGGCCTGGAATATGTCATGGAGGAGAAGAAGGACAATGGCTATAAATACTCCTGCCAGCTGTGCAAAGTGTCGAATGCCGACTTGCCGACAATAATCGCCCATATCACCGATTCATTGCACACAGAACGTTATGTTAGGAAACATTTTACCCACTTATTACCCTGTTCCAGAGATGAGGCCGGCAAAGCCATGTATGAGAAAGTTCTGAGTGATGCTGCAGTAATGATTGTGAAATGGCAGAGGAAGGACAAAGAAATTCAGGATGTGCTCCCTGAGAGTGACGGTAAAACACGGGGAGCCTCCGAGGACACCCCACCATCCAAACCTGAGAGCGGAAATCTTTCTCACTTAAAATTGAGTCCATTACCATATCAGGAGACGGGTTTGGATGAGAGCCGTGAAAGTTACCGATACAAAAAGATGCTCCAAAAATCTAGTAGCAATGACCAACCTTTGGCCAAGAGGAGCAGGCGTTCCCCTGGTGGTGACCAGGATGCCTTACCCTCAACGGCGCACATTTCAAAGCATGGGAGCTCACACTATAATAAGAGCCATGCCCTTAGAATGGATTGTACAGCTACACAGGAACTAGAGTTCAGAACAAATTATGAATTTTTAGAATATTTAGCTAATTTTGTGATTTCTGATGATGAAGATGTCCAATTTATTAGGACAATTACCCAAAACTGCATTAAGGCATTGACAATTTTTCAGGAAGAAGATGCAGAGAGGCAGAAGACCGGTCATCAGCCTGAGGCTCCATTGGAGGACACAAGCAGTACTGCCCAAGAAATCCCGGGTATTTTAGAGGATGAAACAGAATCGCATCGATCGGATTCTGAAACTTCATTGCTCAAAGACAACTCAAATCCCCTGTCGGACTCCATCCCTAAAAATGAAGCCACCAACTTATTTTTCAACAGTATTAAAAACATGGATGAGTCCGAGGTGGTCGGCGTTTTCCAGAAACTTGTTGCCACGAATCCTGAATTTAAAGAAATGGACATACCTTCTGTTATCAGATTCTTGAAGGATTCTGGCAGATTAAAGAAGCGCTGATGCTGTAAAAATCATAAATGTGTTCTCAATACTGTTTTATTTTCCGGACAGAATAACTTGGATCTTGTTCAGCATGTGTTTTGTCAACCTTTTGTTCTCTCTCTCTACGTCTGCTGTTTTTCCTACAGTTTTCTGCCACAATTTTTATTTTTAAGAATGGGGAAGGCTTAGACCCCCTGTCAAGCTTTTGTTATTCTCTATAATTCAGGTGGCTGTACTGTCTGCCCTAGTGACAATGGTTTCAAACAGGAAGTGAGGAATAATGTGCAGCAGGGACACAGCAATAAAACTTTGACAGGGGTACTACTCTACTAAAAAACAACAAAAAAAAAAACAACAGTTTTTTTCTCTTTTGAAGATATTTTATTGTTTTCCCTCTCTTCCTGCATTGTGAAATTGTTAGTAGGACAAGTGAAAACTCTCTGTAACAGAACCACAGAAAGTTAGTAAAAACAAAACAAAAACAAACGGTTCTAATCTGATCTACTTTCCCACAAGTGGTGGTTATAGTTTTTAATGAAAGAAGAAAAAAGTGTAATGCTGAGTGTTACTGACAAAAAGAAATGATGTAACTGTGCATGTCCGACTTGCTTTTAAGGGAGGATATTGTGTAACAATTAAAGTGTTTCTAGAGGCTGAAGGTTTTTCTTTACCCTCTTGCATTCTATGCATGAAGGTATGAAACCTGTGAGCAGCAGCCCCCCTCCAACCATTACCTGAGCTCCCTCTGATCCAGCGATGTTCACAATAGCCTTGGCTGTCCCGGGACTCTCCCTCCTCATTGGCTGAGACACCAGCGGGAGGAGCTGCTTTCTCTGGGGGCACTGCTTTTGGGGGGAGGAGCCAGGAGCACCGGCGGGGGCCCGAAAAAGAAGAGGATCGGAGCTGTTCTGTGCAAAACCACTGCACAGAGCAATTAAGTATAACATGTTTGTTAAAAAAAAAAAGGCTTTAGTATCACTTTTTAAAATTTTAATTTTAGGTATGTTTTATCTTGCATAGTTTGTTTGTTCAACTTGGGGCAATGTAAGTATGCATATCTCCTACCTGACTGATATCTGTAGAAACTGTAAATTACTTTAATCACCACTATTACAATGATGACAGCAGTCTTCCAGGTCAGGTACCGAGCGGCTGCCCTTCTGTATAGTAACAGGTGATTGCTTACTCAGTACTAACCCCCATTCAGAGAAAGCCTTGCATCCTTTTTTTTTTTTCTTTTTTTTTTTTTTTTTTAAGAATACGGGACGTTCTGACTGGGTGATGTTAAATACGGGTGGTAATGTCACAAACTCCATTGCGTTCAATTATAAAATCTCTTGTAGTCATTTAAAAAGCTACATGGCTTTCTCTGAATGGTGGCAGCTTTGAGAACTGAAGGTGATTAGCCCAATGAACTGCTGACACATTACAGCCATATGTAGGAGAGAGTACAAATATAATAAATCAAGCTAAGCAATTCAGCAGAATGTGGTGCATTGTCTGCTTCTGGGATGTATAAAGGAGAAAACCTGAAAGCCGGGTGGATTTTTCTCAACATTTTCCACTTGAGCTACATGAACCAACTCCTGTTTTGTGTTGAAGCTGCAAGTCAGGCTTGAAACCTGTATAACAGTACTTTTAATAATAATTTGGATGATCTGGAAACAGCACAAAACTGTAAAACCACTAAGTGACCCTGTCAATACACAAAAAGTCCTAAGAAGAATTCTACCCGTAAAATATGAGTTTCTATTCTTACTTTTTAAGCTGCAACTGCTGCTGAACTCCCCTTGGATGTTGAAAAAATTCACACAGGATCTATTATACTTGGTAGTATTGATCTCTTGAGTACCCCGCAGCTCTCACTGAACTCCTGCTGCTCTTTGTGTCACCACTGTCTCCTGTAGGGACCTGGAGATCAGCAGGATTTGTTAGTGAGGGCTGTGGGGGAGCCAGGAAATCAACACTCGTCAAAGTCCACAGGACAATCTCTCAGCATTAGATCAGCACTGTGAAGGACAGGTGAGAACACACTTATTTTTCAGGTAGGTACATCCTATTAGGCCCCTTTCACAGGACAAGCCCGCTCGGATCCGCCTGTCCGTTTTTCAGGCAGATCCGAGCGTGCCACCCATTCACTCCTGTGGGGAGACGGATGTCAGCGGAGATGTGTCCGCTGACATCTGTTTGCCAGCCAATCCACTAAGGTCAGACGTATGGTGATACGTTTGCCATTCGTCTTATCGGACCAGATGAGATCTGATGAAAACAGACATGCTGTCCGTGTTCTTCTGATCTCTCCATAGGAATCAGCGGCACTCTGACAGGCCCCTCCCTGCTCAGTGAGCAGAGATGGACCTGTCATCCGCCGGCTCAGCGGAGATCAACAAAGCAATCTCCTGCTGAGCTGGCGGACTTCGCTGAGCGGATCTGCCTTGTGTGGAAGGGGCCTTAGGAGCTTTTGTATATTAACAGGGTCTTTTTAAGGGAACACAAAAATAAACTATAGTGATAAAGTACACCAGGTATAAATGAAATGTAGCAGTTTTTAGTTTATTTACCCTGGTTTCATAAAAAAGATGTGATTTAACATTTGCCAAGTCCTGACGTGTGTGTGTGTGTGTGGGTTTTTTTTTTTTTTTTTCGAAGGCTTGGAACCCCTGTCAGGTTTTCACTGTTTTCTGGAACTGTTGGCAATATTTTATGTACTTTCTGTCTCAGTGATAATGGTTTCACCAAACAAGAAGTGGGGAAAAATATGCATGTTTGTTCTTTTTGTTTTTAAAGTAAGGATTCTACATACATGCCTTTTTATCCCTGAAACTCAGCTTTCAGCTCTATAGTTGAAACTTTACTATCACACATTCTGTAGGGAGGTACAGGGATTTATGGGGTGGCACCTCTTATGGAGGCTTTCAGTATGTTAGGTTTTTAGGTATTAAGCACTTATTGATTTGCTTTAAATTGCCCATATTTAAAAGTGAGCTTTTTACAAAAATGCCATTTGCTAGGCTGCCATTCTGATAGTTTTCCTTCAAGACTTGTAGATGCACCGACCTCGTACAATACCTTTTTTCTAATCTGCTTGTTTTTCATGGTAAGTGGCTCAAAGCAAAAAAAGAAAGAAAAAGCCAGGCAATTAGCATTTTCACATGGAGTTCTGCTCCCATACTTACGTACAGGTTTCCTACAGGTTTAATATATATCTAAGACTAACATTTTTATTTTTGGGTAGAGTGGGGTAGGTTTAAACATTTGTCAGGTTTTATTTTTTATGTTTTTTATGTCTGTTTCCGTTGTCGAGACTTGATTTTTACTTTCTGCCCTGTGGAGGCCACAGGAAATGAGGGGAAATCCTGTCTTGGGACTTCTTCACACCACATCTGCTGAGCTGTGTTGATCTACACCAGGGGTAGGCAACCTGGGGCCCTTCAGCTGTTGCAGAACTACAAGTCCCATCATTCCTCTGGGAATAATTGTAACTGCCAGCCTTGCAATGCCTCATGGGAAAGTTCCACACCAGCTGGAGTGCTACTGGTTGCCTTCCCCTGATCTAAACAGATGAATGCAGGCTTTGAAGCGGAGCTTCACCCAAAAGGGGAAGTTTCCGCTTTAGGCTTTCCTCCCCCTCCTTTATCAAATTTGGCATGTCTTTTTTTTTTTTTTTTTTTTTAATGGGGGGAGGGAGGGGGGGGGAGCAGGTACCTAGTTTAGACAGGTTTCCGCTTGGGCCGCCTAGGCGACTTGAGCGAAAGTTCTCCTCTCCCTCTCTATCCCTGCAATCTTCTGGTACACGTTAGAGGTCCCAGAAGATTGCCCAACCATTGACTCGTGCATGTGCACTGCACACCCGACTGTGAAGCCGCAAGCTGCCACAGCCTGGTGCCCACGCTTGTAATGCAGGTGCGCGGGAGGAGGCAAGGGTTTGTGCGGCCGCATCGCTGGATCCTGGGACAGATGAGTGTGTGTTTATTAAAAGTCAGCAGCTACACTTTTTGTTGCTGCTGCCTTTTAATAAACACAAAAACGACTGGAACGTTGCTTTAATGTATATCTAAAGCGAAAACTTTTTTTCTTGTTCATATAGAGTAAAGTAGGTTTACCCCTTCATGCCGACCATACGCCAATATGTGACCCCACTGGACTGGGTGTTTTGCCGTGGGGTTGCACATTTGCTCTGGGAGCGTGCCACACAGCACAGAGACCGGGGTCTCCCTGAGAGCCCCATGCTAATGATCGGGACCCAGAACAGCCGATACCGGGTCACCTGAACGTTGTGATAGCCTCTGAATGGCTATCACAGTGATCAGTCATGATGAAGCCCGCCCTCGTGTCTTCTGTCTCTGTGAATGGACGAGAGAGATACATTGTATCACTCAGTGTCCTTGCAGAGATGGAAAAAAAAAGTGTGTGTAGAAGGGGGAAAAAATAAATAAATAATTATAGTAATTTAAAAAAAATACCTAGATCAAGGATTAATCTAGGTTAGTGTTTGAGTCAAGGTCAGGATCAGTAGTTTTTGAACAGGATTTTTTATTTTTTTTTAAACTAGTATCAGTGTCACTTAGTGTCAGTGTGTTTTTAATTGGATTAAAAAAAAGCGAAACACGCGCTATTGTTTCTAGGCTGTACTACGGGTACAAACAACAACTAACATACACCTATGTGGTATTGCTGCGATCGTCAGGAGCAGGAGAATTTATTTTGGGTGGTTCTTTGGTTGTAGGTTATGGTAGCAGCAAGATATATTCAGTTACATTTAAAAAAAAATGTGTTTTTGTGTTTTTACTATTTTGGGCCAGTTTTCTTTTGATAATAAAAAGAAAAATCAGGAGATATCCATAACTATTTACCACTAAATGAAAGCCCAATTTGTCCTGGAAAAAAATAAGGTATAAATCAACTGGATGCACAAAGTAGTTGTGATGATGTGTACTGTTTTACGCATGTCAAAAATTAGGCTTAGGCATTTAGATTTGTTTTACCCTTTTAGGTGCGAAGGGATTAAACATCTGTCAGTGTTTGTTTTTTTTTGTTTGTTTTTTATGTCTGGTTCCCATTGGGGAGATTTTCACTTCTTGCCCTTCGGAGGCAACAGGAAATGAGAGATAATCTCAAAGAAGTTAAGGGGAAATCCTGTTACGCTAACATGCATGTGTTTACAGTGGTACCATTAAGGCTAGGTTCACATCTGTGCATATTTGGAACAAGTGCAAAATCGTGCGCCTATCTGAAACACACAAAAACATGTAAAGAGCCTTTTAGCATATGCACAGTGATACCATTAATTGTTAATGGCACCTGACCCTCATGCATCTGCAAAAGGGCACCTTGTGTTTCGGTGTGTTTTCGGGAAAAGAAATCGGGAACTACTTTTTGTGTTTCCCTTCCATAGGGCAGGCCATTGAAATAAAAATGCTGCCCTACACACGACGCATGGGAACACGTGCTTTCCCAACATGCAGCACAATGTGCAGATGTGCGTCGGAGCCATTAATTGGTAATGACACTCCCACACCTTTGCTGCTATTAATAATAAACTTTATTTTATATAGCGCCTTTAACTGCTTGCCGCCCGCCCACCATCAAATGACGGCGGGGCGGTGCGGCTCTCGTTCTGGGACGGCGTCCCAGAACGGCTGTTCTCGTGTGCCCGTGGGGGCGCTCAGCGAGGCGATCGAGGCCTCGCCGTGTTGCTAGGACACAGCGCGAACCCGGTCTCTGTAAAAAGCCGCGTCTGCGGCTCCTTAACCATGTGATCAGCTGTGTCTAATCACAGCCGGTCACATGTAAACACGGAGATGCCGGTAATTGGCTCTCCTCGCCTCACACTGACAGAGTGTGTGGCGAGGAGAGCCGATCAGCGGCATCTCCATGCAGGGGGACATCTAGGAATGTAATCAGGGCACTGATCATCAGTGCCCTGATTACAATATAACAATACAGTGTCACCAATGCCAGCAATCAGTGGCCACCAGTAGCAGCAATTAGTGTCCATTAGCGATGCCAGTCAGTGCTGGCAATCAGTGCCACCTATTAGTGCTGCCCATCACTGCTGTCGATCAATGCCCATCAGTACCGCCTATCCGTGCTGGCTATCAGTGCCCACCAGTGCCGCCTATTAGTGCCACCTAACAGTGCCCATAAGTTCAGCATATTAGTGCCTCCTCATCAGTGCCCATAAGTGCCACCTCATCAATGCCCATCAGTTCAGCCTATCAGTGAAGGTGAAAAATTACTTGGTTACAAAATTTACAGAAAAAAAGTAAAAAATATTTTTCTTTCAAAATTTTTGGTCTTTTTTTTTTTTTTTGTAAAAAAAAAAAAACCCAGCAGTGATTTAATACCAACAAAAGAAAGCTCTATTTGTGTGAAGAAAATGATAAAAAAAATTGTTTGGGTACAGTGTAGCACGACTGCGCAATTCAAAGTGCGACAGCGCTGAAAGCTGAAAAATGGCTTGGGCAGGAAGGGGGTGTAAGTGCCTGGTAGACAAGTGGTTAAAGGTGGCTTCTCAAAACGCTTTACAAGGAAAACATAAGAAATACAGAGGATAACATAACATTAAGGGACAATTAAGTGAAAGCTTGTCTAAAGAAAAAAGTTTTTAGATTTGATTTGAATGAGTTTGGAGAAGATGACTCTCTGACGTTCTTAGGAAGTGAATTTCAGAGTTTTGGAGCATAGCAGGAGAAGGTTCTGTCCCCATTGAGTGTAGGTGAGTAGGGGGTACACACAATAAATCAGAATAAGTTGAAAAAGTTCAGAGAGATAATGGGGTGCCAAGCCATGAAGAGCCTTGTAGGTGAGCAAGAGGATCCTAAAGTTTATGTAAAAGCTGACGGAGAAGCTAGTGCAAGGACTCCAGGATAGGGGTAATATGATTAGTTGTACCAGACCTAGTCAGGATTCTGGCTGCAGAATTGTGAACACCTTGAAGTCGATTTATAGTTGATTTAGATACACCAGCAAGTAGAGCATTGCAGTAGTCAAGTCGGGAGAACACAAATGTGTGTATCAGCTTTTCAGCTACAGTGTATGATAGCATAGGACGCAGCTGAGCAATGTTTCCCAAGTGGGGAAAAAAGATGTTCTGACAACATTTTGTACATGTGGCTCAAAGGTTACCACTTGCCGACCAGCCACTGTTATTATACAGTTACGGGTCGGCTCGTTCCCACGAATCGCCGTACTGGTACGTTAGCTTCTTTAAGAGCCATAGCAGGCACGCGTGCTGCCGCACGGCGGGGGACCCAATGCGCGCGGCAGCGATGTCCGCCGGCCACCCGCGATCGCGGGCATGAGAGCCAGAACGGGGATTTGTGTATGTAAACACACAAATCCTCATTCTGACGGGAGGAGAGACAGATCGTCTGCTCCTAGTAATTAGGAACAGTGATCTGTCTCCTCCTCTAGTAAGTCCCATCCCCCCCACAGTTAGAAACACACACGAGGGAACACATTTAACCCCTTGATCACCCCCTAGTGTTAACCCCTTCCCCGCCAGTGACCTTTACACAGTAATCAGTACATTTTTATAGCACTGATTGTTGTATAAATGTCAATGGTCCCAAAAAAGTGTGCGATCTGTCCTCCGCAATGTCGCGGGCCCGCAAAAAATCGCAGATCACTGACATTACAATTTTTTTTCAAAACTCGCTCATTTTTTTTGTTTATAGTGCAAAAAATAAAAACCGTAGAGGTGATCAAATACCACCAAAAGAAAGCTCTATTTGTAGGGAAAAAGGGACATCAATTGTCAGTTAAAGTGAAGTTTTCCCTTATCACAAAAAATGGCCTGGTCATTAAAGCGAAGTTCCACCCATATAAAAGTCAGCAGCTAAAATTGTAGCTGCTGACTTTCAATAATCAGACACTCACCTGTCTCACAGTCCCGTGATGCAGGTTCACAAAGCCCCGCTCCTCTCCAAGGCATCGACATTCTAACTGTGGGTGCCCTGCTGTGGCTTCACAGCCGGGCGCGCACTGCGCATGCGCGAGCCACGCTGCTTGCTGCGACTGGTCGAGCAATCTTCTGGGACCTGTGACGTGTCCCAGGAGATTGCAGGGAGGGAGGGGTGAACTTCCTGCTGGCGCCGCTCCCCCCCCCAAAAAAATGACATGCCAAATGTGGCATGTCAGGGGGTCACCATCACTTAAAGCGGAAGTTCCAATTTAGGGTGGAACTTTGCTTTAAGGGGGAAAATCTTTTTGGGCTGAAGTGGTTAAACTAGCATCAAATATTACCCCTAGATTTTTCAAGTTCAAGTACAGTGCCATCTATAGATAAGCTATTAGGACTGGCCTTTCGTAATTGATGGGGGATGCCAATAAGCATGACTTCAGTCTTGTCACAGTTTAATTGAAGGAAATTATGGGCCATCCAAGTTTTTATATTACAAATACAGAGAGATATGTGCATTTTTGCACAGGCCAGACCACATAGTGCTGCATCGTGCTTTTGGAAAAGTCAGGGATTTCTTTTCTGTATTTCGCACAGGTACGGCAGTCCAATGAAATGATTGGGTTGCCTCACATGCAACACGTGGGAAGAAGCTTAAAACCCGCATGTGCTTGGTTACATTTGTAGTTGTGAACCAAGTCTAAATGTTATTAACATGCATTTTTGCGGTGATGGGATTAAGGCTAGGTGTTGGTAACACGCACAAAATCGTGTACTTTTCCAACACAAAAATGCCCCGTCTTTTAGCAGATGCCTGGTGGTGCCATTAAAAGTAAATGGCACCCCCATACATTAGCTGATATTATTATAATCATATAGGATTTACATGTGTTTTCATGCATGCCAAACCATATGCTGCTGCTGCAGCACCATGCAGCTCAGTGCATTTTTGGAAAAGGGTCAGGTACTCTTTCCCCATCTCTTGTACATGCAATATGTGGGAACGTGCTGAAAATGCAGGCGTGTGCTTGGTTGCACCTATAGGTGTAAAGCAAGCCTAAATGTTAAAGCGGCGTTCCGCTTAAAAAAAAATGTAAAAGTCAGCAGCTACAAATACTGCAGCTGCTGAATTTTAATAATCGGACACTTACCTGTCCCTGGGTCCAGCGATGCGGAGGATCGAAGCCCCGCTCGTCTCCCCCTCCGCTTGGCGGCGCCAGCATTGGAACTGTGGGCACCCGGCTGTGGCCCAGATGATTGGGAGGAAGCGCATGGTGCTGCTTTAGTGTTTAGTGGTGCATTTTTTAGAAAAGAGTCACAAGACTTTTTTTCTGTTTCTTGTGCATAGCGCAGCCCATTGAAATTAATAGCCTGCCCTACACCAGACATATTGAATCTGCAGAAACATGCGCAAACTTGCACAGATGATAGGACGTGTCCCAGATGATTGCCTAGAGGGAAGGGGGAGAGCTGATCTCCCTTCCTGCGCCGAGGAAAGTGACGTCAGGCGCCGAAGGAGGCAGATTACGAGGGACGCCCTAGCAACAGGCATTAAAGAGGTGAGTAAAAAAAAAAAAATTTTCTCCAAATGTTTTTAAATTTTTTTTTTCATGCACATTAATGATTTTTTTTTTTTGGGTGAAACTCCACTTTAACGGCACCCCCACACATCGGCTAACGTGCGTTTTCGTGTATGCCAAACCGTATGGTGCCGCAGTATCATGTGGTTTTAGTGGAGTGTGTTTTTGGAAAAGACTCCGGGACTTTTTTTCTACATTTCTCACACCTAGGGTAGCCCAAAATAATAATGGGCTGCCCTACATGCAAACATGCGTGCGCTTGGTTACACTGTAGGTGTGAACCAGTCCTAAATGTTAATGACACACCAACGCACATTTTAGTGGCGATGCCATTAAGGCTAGGTTCACATCTAATTGTGCTCTCCCGACAAGCACAGAAGCACACTGCCCTTTAGCAGACACATAGCAGTGACAATATATATTAATGCCACCCCCATGTATCTGCCAACGTGTGTGTTTTTGTGCGTGCCAGACCATATGGTGTTGTAGCACAATGTGCTTTGATGCATTTTTAAAAAAGTGCCAGGGACTTCTTTTCAGTGATTCTTGCACATAGGGCATCCCACTGAAATGAATGGGCTGCAGTACATGTGACATGCGGAAATGTGTCGAAACATGCACATGCTCAGTAGTACCTGTAGGCTTTAGCCAAGCCTAAATGTTATTGGCACCCACATGCATCTGCTAACACACATGGTTTGATGCGCGCCAAACCACATGGTGCCGCAGCACCATACGCTTTAATGTAGTGCATTCTTTAGAAAAGAGTCACAAGACTTTTTTTCTGTTTCTTGTGCATAGCGCAGCCCATTGAAATTAATAGCCTGCCCTACACCAGACATATTGAATCTGCAGAAACATGCGCAAACTTGCACGCACCTGTAGGTATGAACTTAAACAGGGAGTCCACCTAAACCGCCTAAAAAAAATAAATATTAAAAGCCAGCAGCTACAAATACTGCAGCTGCTGACTTTTAATAAATGGCCACTTACCTGTCCCAGGGTCCAGCGATGTCGGCAGCCGACGCCGAGAACCCGCTCGGTTCTCGGCAGCTGCCGCCGCTAAACTAGGTGAGGGAATCAGGAAGTGAAGCGTTGCGGCTTCACTTCCCGGTTCCCTACTGCGCATGCGCGAGTCGCGCTGCACATCGTAACTGGTCCCCGCTATCTCCTGGGATCTGTGTGTTTCCCAGGAGACAGCGCAGAGGGACAGGAAGAGGCATAGACTCCCATGGGAGTCTATGCCAGAAGTGGGTGCAAATACCTGTCTTAGACAGGTATCTGCACCCCCCTCCCCCCTGAAAGGTGCCAAGTGTGACACCGGAGGGGGGGAGGCTTCCGAAAAGCGGAAGTTCCATTTTTGTGTGGAACTCCGCTTTAATGGACTGCCCTACATGTGATGTGTGAGAACATGCAGAAGGTGCGTGCTTTTGTTTTGGTTCCATTCAGGCTAGGTTCACCATCTATGTGCAAAATTGCTCACATGCACAGAATTGCGCTGACCTTTAACAGGCATGCGGTGCTACCATTTATTGTTAATAGTGTCCCACACATCTGTAAATGCCACTTTTTTGGAAAAGAGTCAGGAATTTCATTTCTCACATGTAGGGCAGACTATTGAAATGAGTTTGCTGCCCCAATGCATGATACATGGAAACGCACGCGCTCTTGTTCACACCTGTTGGTGTGTAGGGATGAGCCGAACTCCCCCCCCCCTGATTTGGTTCACAGCAGAACATTTTAAAGGCTTATATGCAAGTTATTGCCATAAAAAGTGTTTGGGGACCTGGGTCCTGCCCCAGGCGACATGTATCAATGCAAAAAAAAGTTTTAAAAACGTCAGTTTTCTCAGGAGCAGTTTAATAATGCTTAAAGTGAAACAATAAAAATGAAATATACCTTTACATATCATGGCTGGGGGGTCTCCTTAGTCTGCCTGTAAAGTAGCGCATCTTTCCCATGTTCATAACAGTACCACAGCAAAATGACATTTCTAAAGGAAAAAATGTAATTTAAAACTGCTCACGGTTGTAATGTATTGACGGACTCCGGCAATATACATAAAAATCATTGAAAAAAAGGCGTGAGTCCCCCCCCCCCATCGATAACAGGCCCTTTGGGTCTGGTATGAATATTAAGGGGAACCCCACGCCAAATTTTTTTTTTTTAATGGCGTGGGGGTCCCCCCCAGAATCCATACCAGACCCTGCTGCTCTGGTATGGATATTAAGGGGAACCCCGTGCCAAAATAAAGAAAAAATGGCATGGGGGTCCCCCCCAAATCCATACCAGACCCTTATCCGAGCACGCAACCTGGCAGGCTGCAGGAAAAGGGGGGGAAGGAGAGAGCGCCCCCCCAAACCGTACCAGGCCACATGTCCTCAACATGGGGAAGGTGGTTTGGGGGCTCCCCCAAAACTCCTTGTACCCATGTTGATAGGGAAAAGGGCCTCTTCCCCACAACCCTTGCCCGGTGGTTGTGGGGGTCTGCGGGCAGAGGGCTTATCGGAATCTGAAAGCCCCCCGTTAACAAGGGGTCTCCCAGATCGCGGGCCCCCCCATGTGAATGGGTATCGGGTACATTGTACCCCTACTCATTCACCAAAAAAAGTGTCAAAAAAGTAAAAATGACAGAAGACAGTTTTGGACAATTGCTTTATTATTAAAAAAAAAAAGTGTCCCGCGATGTCCATCCATCTTCAATCACAGTGTACGATGGTCCAGAGAAAAATAAAACGGAAAAACTCTGCCTCAATAGGAGGCGTCCCGCCGACTGCAGCCTTTTCATGATGACAGCTGTTATATAGCTGTGAGTGGGGCATGACGTCAGAAGGGGCTTTATGTCACCGGG
The DNA here is from genome assembly GCA_037952925.1 of Lithobates clamitans. Classification (NCBI taxonomy): domain Eukaryota; kingdom Metazoa; phylum Chordata; class Amphibia; order Anura; family Ranidae; genus Lithobates; species Lithobates clamitans. The sequence goes on from JBBGZY010002013.1 coordinate 673,980, forward strand.
TGGCCCTGTCCTCAGCTATATAACATATATAACAATGTTATTTTTTTTAATAAAGGAATTGTCCAAAACTGTATCCTGTCATTTTTACTTATTTGACATTTGTTTTGGTGAATAAGTAGGGGTACAATGTACCCGATGTACCCCTTGTTAACCCCTTGTTAAAGGGGGCTTCCAGATTCCCTCCGCCCACAGACCCCCACAACCACCGGGCAAGGGTTGTGGGGACGAGGCCCTTGCCCCCATCAACATGGGGACAATGCGTTTTGGGGGGGACCCCAAAGCACCCTCCCCATGTTGAGGGCATGTAGCCTGGTACAGTTCAGGCCGCTCTCCCCCTTTTCCTGCGGCCTGCCAGGTTGTGTGCTCTGATAAGGGTCTGGTATGGATTTTGGGGGGACCCCCACGCCATTTTTTATTTTTATTTTGGTGCGCCGTTTTTTTCAATGATTTTAATGTATATTTCCGGGATCTGACAATACATTACAGCCGCCAGCAGTTTTAAATGACATTTTTTCCTTTAGAAATTTAATTTTGCTGCTCTGATTCATTACACTATGTATGGCCGCTAGGTAAGCAGCCTTACATAGCGTGGGGCGTGGAGTTAGGCCCCTAAGTCCATGATTGGCCAAAGGCACCATGCCTTTGGCCAATCATGGCTCTCACAGCAGAGCGCGTTGTGATTGGTCAAAGCATGCAGGTCAGGTGCATGCTTTGGCCAATCAGCAGCCGTCAACTAATATCTCGCATAGGGTTAACACCTCATCCCTTTAAACCCGAACACATAAGAATTACACAGGTTCTGAGGCTAATTTAATGCACTTAAGGCACCAAGTGAGTTTAATTACCACCTTAATCAGCCACAGAACCTATGTAATTAATATGTGTTCGGGTTTAAAGGGATGAGGTGGCAACCCTAATCTCGCAGTGTGTTATGGGGCATTCCGCGGGCGCTCGATTTTCCCGCGAACGCCCCATAATGTTCTAAATTCGTCAAACAGGCGAAAATCGGGCTCATCCCTATTGGTGTGAACCAATCCTAAATATTAATGGCACTCCTGCACATCTGCTAACAACAAACTGCATAGTGCCACGGATTTGGAAAAGGCCCAGGGTCTTCTTTTCTGTATTTTTCTGCGCTTAGAGGAGCCCATTGAAATGAATGGGCTGCTCTACACACGACATGCAGGAAATGCACACGCTTGATCATCTTGGCTAGGTTGGTGTGGCTTGCGTTTGTATGGGCACAGCAGCCCATTCATTTCAGGAAAATGGTCATTAAGGCCCTATTCACACCTGTGTGACGCAGTCATGTTTTTTATTTTTTTTTATCTAAGGCCTCATGCACACGACAATTTTCAGCTGCTCCTAGGGGCGCCTGGACTTTTTTTAAAGATGTACTTTTTTTTTTTTCCAGCCGTGTATGTTAGCCAATTCTATCATGCATACATAGGCTTTTAGAGGTAGGGAAAAAAAAAACACTGCCAGCACATCCAGAAGCAATGGGGTTGTGAAAGACGCCTGAACTACCTAACGCTTGACTTGCCTAAGGCTGCATTCAAACCTCTGCATTTTGAATCGCAGGCAGATTTGCCACGATTTCAAAGCTCCGAGGTGTGAATGACAAACCGCAGAACATCTGAATGGCACTTAAAATTGCGGTGCGGTTCTGCCGCGAGAAATCGCACGACAAACCGCATTGCATGAAGCATGTCGCCCAAAAGTAGCTCCTGAACTTTTTTGGGCAACATGCTTCACACAATGCAGTTTTCCGCGCCATTTATCAAATGAATGGCATCTCAAATGTGCGTTCTGTGATTTGTCATTCACACCTGGCCACTTTGAAATCGCAGCAAACCTGCCCGCGATTCAAAACGCTGAGGTGTGAATGCAGCCTCAATGAGTTACACACTTTTAGGGCCCATTTATCATTCATACACTGCACATAACTGTACATTTTTGAGTGCATGTATTTGAAACGCGCTTGCCACACGCTTGAATGCATTTTGTGCTGTGTTCAGCACTGCGTTTGCAGTGCATCTTTCTATACATTTTTGGGCTTGGTTTTTTTGGCTTAAAGAGACATGGTGTGGTGCATGTGAAGCATGTTTGTAGAGCGTCACCTGCATTTGCGGTGCAGAGAAATGCAGCATGCTCTACCTATTTTTTTTAAAACTGCGCTGCAATGATGGGAACTGTGCCCATAGGATTACATGATACACGCGCCTTTGTTTTTGACACAACTCCATGAGCGTGCGCCTTAACGCCCTGCTCACTGCCCGGCAGCCTACGGTGTTCTTTCAGAATAGGTGACCCGTCAGATTAAGTAACGGAAGTGACTTTCCTGTCAGCAGAATACCTACTGTGGATGCACAGGTTTGCTAATCTGACAGAACACCTGCAGTCATAAGGCGCCAGCGGACATCTTACTACACCCAGCTACATCATGAATTTCACAGTCATTTAACAAATAAAGTGAGCGTATCTAAATCAATATAGTATATTGAGAGCTGTCATGCTGTTTTCATGTTACATTTTCAAAGCCTAAAGGTTTGGTGCTGACCAGTGCGGGGTGTACCTTGCTACTGCTGGCGTCCAGCTGCTTTCAAAATGTAACATTCAAAACAGCACCACAGATGTCAATATACTATATTTCTTTATATCCGCTCAGTTTTTTGCTAAAATGACTGTGAAATTCAAGATATCCGTTGTCGCCTTCTGGCTGCAGGTGTTCTGTCACATTTGCAAACCTGCTATGCATGCACAGTAAGTATTCAGCTGACGGAACTTCACTTCCATTACCTAAGTTGACGGGTCGCCGGTGTTCCTACAGAATAGGTAACAAAAGTGACGTTGCATCGCATGGGTATACGCTACCAGGTCTGCTAATCTGACAGAACATCTGCAGTCAGAAGAAGGCGGCAGCGGACATCTTACTACACCCAGCTACGTCTTGAATTTAACAGTAATTTTAGCAATAAAGTAAGCATATATAAATAAATATAGTATAGCCGCTCACTTTATTGCTGAAATTACTGTTAAATTCAAGATGTAGCTGGGTGTAGTAAGATGTTCGCTGCCTTCTTCAGACTGCAGGTCTTCTGTCACATTAGCAAACCTGGTAGTGGTGGAGTGGTCTATCAGAACACCGCTACCCATCAGAAAATGCAATGGATGTGATGTTTCGGCTTACGTGTGCGTTCCACGCACTGTATAATCTGATGGGTAGCGGTATTCTGATCGAATGCACAGCAGATTTGGACCATTGCGCATGCCCAAGAGGGGCGGGCCGCAGCGGGAAGGCACACCAATGACAATTGTAATAGAGACCCACCAGATTACACAGTGTGTAGAACGCATCGCAGCCATGGAATGCATTCGCAGTAAGCTGGAATGTCATTTCCGTTGTACTTTCTGATGGGTAGCGGTATTCTGACAGGCACCGATTCTGAGAGAGGGGTCTGGCTGCGGAGTGGAGCTCCACCATTGACAGGAAGCATGTCTCCTCCACAACTCCACTTTTTTTATTTTTAAATGAACGCTAATGTAACAACCAACAAATCAACAATAACAAACAACAAATAGACAATACTACAGGAAGTGGAGGGCACATGGTTCCTGTACATGATTTCTGTGTAGAGTGGAGCTCCAGTAACTGCAGTCTGCAGCAGATACTGAGCCATTCTGTTCTTCTTTATTGAGCCTGGGATTTGCAGAAATACAAGATAATTTTGGTAGGTTTTGTACTTTCTGTTAAAGTGCTGTCCTTGAGTTAACTTTGTAAATTGGATTTATTTGTAAAAGAAATGTTATCAATTTACATTTTTGGTGATCATGTAAGTTCATGTTTATGTTAGAAACAGGTATTGCATTGTTCTTCCAAGCACAATTTCATTGTCCTTTTTTGCGCCACCTTCATGCCAGCAGGGCCAAGATTGAGACACACACAGATCTGCATGCAAAAAAAGTTTTACAGTTCGAAGGTATGTCGGCATTAAACCTACATCTTCTTGAAAATCATAAATGTTCTGGTGCAAATATTATCCATGTCAAAGACTCACCCGGGACAGAGGCTTTTGGAGGGGACTTAATGCCAGCCTCTTGCCTACAGATTATGGGCCCTGGCATTTGGGTTACCCTTGAGGTGTTGTTACTTTGGATTTGGGTCCTTGTCCCCCAGGACACACAGACTCTGGGGACCCTGTATTTGCCATATTAGCAATAGTGACTGATTCATACTGCTGGGACACATACTGTGAGGAGATGCTAATATCATCAACTCCAACTACCTGTCTTGTTGTCTGCTATAATGTGTTTATTGTAAATAAGTCTAGTCTGGCTTACCACAGCTTCTAAGAGTATTCAACTCATTGTTGTTTGTATTGTTAATTGTAATTTGCTCATGCTATTGTGTTTATACTACTGTGTGAAGCTCGGTGACCACAAGTCTGTGTCCTAAAGGTCATGTCTCTGAGTCATCTAGTCTGGGTAAATGATTTAGTAAACTAGCTCATGTTAATTAGGTTACAGGTGTATTATTAGAGTAATATGAGCAGGAGGGGGGACCTCCTCTTCTACTGTATAAAAAGACTTGTATTCTGGTTATAATAAAGGAGTCCATGTTAGCAGCTAAGAAAGTCTCGTCTTGTTTTGTGCTTGTGAGTGGTTGGAATATCTGATATCTAGATTCAGACTGGAAGGAAGTGGTATACTAATGGAAGCACTCAAGCGGAGTGTGGTGGACGTTCTGTTACAATCCAATTAATGACCGCCCGGCCACATTGTACTGTGGACAGGTGGCCGCTGTAGACAAAGCGGTGTGCTGGTACGTCACTGCCTACTCCCTGGTTTAGGGCACGCGTATGTTCAGCCTTACCCTGCTCCCACTGTGTACAATTACAGCTGTCAGCAAGTCCCGGCCAATGATTCTCAGGTGGGACCAGCTGATTGGCTGTGTTCAATCACAGCTCAGAGCTCTGTGTTAAAATTCAACACAGGGTTCTGTACAGAGGGAGTGATCTGTCAGTGATGAGAAATTGAGCACTCATTAGCATAAAGCAGCACACTACACACATTACACCTAGTTAAGGAACATATTTAACCCCTTCATCGCCCTAGATGTTAACCTCTTCCCAGTTAGTGTCATATTTTTAGCATGGATCACTGTATTAGTGTCACTGGTGATATCAGCGGCAATTAGTCAGTTCCCGTTAGTGTCAGATCGCACTATCACAGTCCCACTATAAGTTGTTTATCTCCGCCATTTGTAGTATAAAACAAATAAAAAAATAGAAATTCCAGTACATATCCCATAGTTTGTAGGCGCAATAACTTTCAAGCAAACCAAATCAATATACACTTATTAGTATTTTTCTTTGTATCAAAAACATGTAGCAGAATACATTTAGAACAAAATTTGTGAATCTAATTTTTTATTTTTTGGTTGTTTTTTAGCAGAAAGTTTTTTTTTGTTTTTTTTTTTTTACATGGGATAGTAAGGTAGAGTTTAAAGTTTAAGTCTACAAATGTGCACAGTGAGAAAGTATGAACTGCTTATATTTTATTTGCAGTTTATATATATAATATATATATAATATGTTATTTCTATTACAGACACTTCACCCTCTCCAGTGCCGATCCCATCATCCACTGCACCCTTTCCATTGCCGATCCCATCATCTACTGCACCCTCTCCAGTGCCGATGCCATCATCCACTGCACCCTGCACCCTCTTCAGTGCCGATACCACCACCCGCACCACCCTCTCCAATTCCGATAGCACCACCCTCTCCAGTGCTGATACCACCACCCGCAGCACCCCCTCCAGTGCTGATACCACCACCTGCTGCATCCTGTCCAGTTTCAAGTGCACTGCCCTCCACATCTTTGCTATAACGCACATATGCACTGCCATCTGTACCATTCACAGTCGAAGTATATGGGAAATTTGTGAAATGCCCTCAGTGTAGTCCTTGTCTTCTCAGGAAAAACCTGAAAGTACACGTTAAGAAAGCATGGAGATGTGGCACAAGATATTACACAGGCCTATCATTTACAGAGTGTAAATGTTGATGAGACAAATGGCATATTTGCTGTGCAGAGAATTAAGCATGGATTTTCAATGCCAGTACATGTGCAGAGGAAGAACTGGGGGAAGACTCATGTAGTCCAATGTGAGTTGGAGGAATGTCTGCAATATCAGTTGTTGGCTCAGCATAGTGGACTGAGCTACAGTTTATGTGAGCACCTCCGCTATCTAGATTACAAGAACTGTTGCAAAGGTATTCCTTCAAGAAGACATCCTGACGGAAATGGTGCTCCTCAAATTCTTTGGAGAGGCAAAGGCTGTGTAAAGAGGCAAAAAGCGGCTCAGGTGGCGCATGTTCCACTTTGTGTGATTGTGGATTTTGGTGGCTCACCATCACAGATATGTTTCTCCATATCTCCCTGAGACTGACTGGTATTCAACCTATGCTGAGATCACCATTAAGGCATTTGTATATTGCTATCATATCTCCTCTAAAGTGTCTGTCTATTCTGCATGGAGAATCACTGTGGGAGCCGGGCGCAGCAATCATTGAGCCTCAGGATGTCTTCTTGAAGGAATACCTTTGCAACAGTTCCTGTACAGTAATCTAGTGAGCGGAGGTGCTCACATAAACTGTATCTCAGCCCACTACGCTGAGCCAACTGATATTGGAGACATTCCTCCAACTCACATTGGACTACATGAGTCTTCCCCCAGTTCTTTCTCTGCACATGTACTAGCAGGGAAAATCCATGCTTACTTCTCTGCAGAGCAAATATGCCATTTGTCTCATCAACATTTACACTCTGTAAATGACAGGTCTGGGTAATATCTTTTGCCACATCTTAGAGCTGCACAATTCTGGCCAAAATGAGAATCACGATTTTTTTTGCTTAGAATAAAAAGATCACGATTCTCTCACAATTCTCACGGCTTAAAATCTTTCACATTATACAAAAAAAAATGGGCTAACTTTATTGGTTATTTTTTTTTAATTCATTAAAATGTAATTTTTTCCCAAAAAATTGCATTTGAACGACTGCTGCCCAAATACAGTGTGACATAAAATATTGCAACAACCACTATTTTATTCTCTAGGGTCTCTACTAAAAAAAAATATACATAAAATATTTAGGGGTAATTTTCTAGCAAAAAAAAAAGATTTTTAACTTGAAACCAACAAATGTCAGAAAAAGTTTTAGTGTTTAAGTAGTTAAACTTCCCAAATTTACACACCAAAGTGTATTCCTTTGATCTAAAGGACAAATCGTTACAATGTTTATACTTAAGTTCCACTGCTAAAGAATGTTGTGATTCTTGGCAGACTGCCTGTTTTTTTTTTCCTTTCTTTTGACTCTGTTGGCTTCAGCAGAGCAGAGAGAATTCTCTGCATAGAAAGAATCAGGAAATACTTTGTCAAGATCGCAAGGGGGAAAAAAATCATGATAACAATTCTTAACAATTAATCGTGAAGCTCTACCACATCTACATGCTTTCTCAACGTGTGTACTTTCAAGTTTTTCCTAAGAAGACGAAGGCTACACTGAGGGCATTTCACAAATTTCACATATACTTTCGACTGTGGCAGGTACAGATGGCAGTGCATATGTGCATTATAGCAAAGATGTGGAGGACAGTGGATTTGACACTGGACAGGATGCAGCAGGTGGTGGTATCAGCACTGGAGAGGGTGCAGTGGATGATGGGATCGGCACTTAAGAGGGTGCAGTGGATGATGGGATCAGCACTGGAGAGGGAGAAGGGGGTGGCGATTTCGGCACTGCAGAAACTTCACACAACAATAAATGCCTTTCCATATCCACCCTGCGTATAATTGTTCTTTTACAATGGTGGCAGTGATAATATCCCACTGGCTGGCACGGATGTTTGCACCGGCATAAGATTTTGTTTGTAATAGAAATAACATATACTGCAAAAAAAATACAGTGGAACCTTGGATTGCAAGTAACGCGGTAAACGAGCGTTTCGCAATACCAGCTATTATTTTTTTAAAATCCTGACTCGGTTTGCAAGTGTTGTCTCGCAAAACGAGCAGGATTCAAGCCTCTGCGATGTGCAGCACCGCATTTGGCCAGAGGTGCGGGGGTGCCGGTGACATTCGGAGCCGCTCGGAAATACTCAGAAACGCTCAGCTCCCGAGTGTTTCCGAGCCTTTCCGAGTCTCTCCGGTGCCCCCCCACCTCTGGCCACATGAGGTATTGTATGCAATAGAAGTCAATGTGGAACGAATTATCTTCATTTCCATTGACATCTATGGGGAAACTCGCTTTGATATGCGAGTGCTTTGGATTACAAGCATTCTCCTGGAACGGATTATGCTCGTAATCCAAGGTTCCAATGTATAAGCATTTCATATAACTTTCTCAGTGTTCACATTTGTAGACTTAAACTTTAAAATCTACCTTACTATCCCCTGTAAACAAAAAAATAAATAAATAAATACGTTCTGCTAAAAAACATAACCGAAAGGAAAAAATTAGATTAATAAATTTTATCCCAAATCTATTCTGCTACATGTTTTTTGATACAAAGAAAAATATCAATAAGTGTATATTGATTGGTTTGCTTGAAAGTTATAGCGTCCACAAACGATGGGATATGTACTGGAAATTTTATTTGTTTTATACTACAAATGGCGGAGATAAACGACTCATCGTAGGGCTGTGATAGTGCGATCTGACACTAACTACCGCCGGAGAGAATTGACTAAAAATTTGAAACTGGCTTGGAAGGGGTTAACATCTAGGGTGATGAAGGGGTTAAATATGTTCCTCAACTAGGTGTAATGTGTGTACGGTGTGCTGTTTTATACTAATGAGCTCTCAATTTCTCATCACTGACAGATCACTCCCTCTCTACAGAACCCTGTGTGGAAGTGCAACACAGAGCTCTGAGCTGTGATTGGACACAGACGATCAGCTGGTCCTGCATGTGAATCATTGGCCGGGACTTGCTGACAGCTGTAATTGTACACAGCAGGAGTAGGGTGGTGGCGAACATGTGCGGCCCATAACCTGGGAGTAGGCAGCGCCGTACCAGCACATCGCTTTGCCTACAGCGGCCACCTGTCCACAGTACAATGCGGCCGGGCAGTCATTAAATGTATAATATTTGCACCAGAACATATATGATTTTCAAGAAGATGTAGGTTTAACCACTTAAGGACCAGCCACCGCAGTTGTACTGCGGCAGGTTGGCTCCCCTGAGCGAATCGCCATCATGGTACATCGGAGGCTTTAAGATCACTAGGGGACGCACGAGCCACCCGCGATCGCTTCTCACAGAGAATGAACAGGGATCTGAAAATAAAGAAAAGAAGGACACTCCAATTGCCTCATCTGCGAAAAAGAAAAAAGGGGGTTCCTCAAAAGGTAACCCCGGGTCAGACTTTAAGGGCACAGCAAACCAAAGGGATATCAAAAAATATAAACTTTTATTGGAATACAAATATAGATATACATATACACAATGCAAAAAGGACATTAACCACTTCAGCCCCGGACCATTTTCCTGGCTAAAGACCAGAGCGCTTTTTGCGATTCGGCACTGCGTCGCTTTAACTTACAATTGCGCGGTCGTGCGACGTGGCTCTCAAACAAAATTGACGTCCTTTTTTTCCCACAAATAGAACTTTTTCTTGGTGGTATTTGATCACCTCTGCGATTTTTATTTTTTGCGCTATAAACAAAATAAGAGCGACAATTTTTAAAAAAAACGCATTATTTTTTACTTTTTGCTATAATAATTATCCCCCAAAAATATATAAAAAAAAACATTTTTTTTCCAAAGTTTAGGCCGATTTGTATTCTTCTACATATTTTTGGTAAAAAAAAAATCGCAATAAGCGTTTATTGATTGGTTTGCGCAAAAGTTATAGCGTTTACAAAATAGGGGATAGTTTTATGGCATTTTTATTAATTTTTTTTTTTACTAGTTTTGGCGGCGATCAGCGATTTTTATTGTGACTGCGACATTATGGCGGACATGTCGGACATTTTTGACACATTTTTGGGACCATTGTCATTTATACAGCAATCATTGCTATAAAAATGCACTGATTCCTGTGTAAATGACACTGGCAGTGAAGGGGTTAACCACTAGGGGGTGGGGAGGGGTTAAGTCAGTACTAGGGAGTGTTTTCTAACTGTAGGGGGGTTGGGCTATGTCTGTCAGTACACTGATCTCTGCTCCGATGACAGGGAGCAGAGATCGAGGGACACTGTCACTAGCCAGAACGGGGAGATGCTGTTTACATCAGCATCTCCCCGTTCCTGCTCTCCGTGAGACGATCGCGGGTGTCCCCGCGGCGATCGAGTCTGCGGGACCCGCGACCCGACTCACGGAGCTCCCGGCCGTCGCGTGCGCGCCGCCGGCGGCGTGCACGCAATGACACGGCGGGAAATTCAAATGGAAGTACCTGTACGCCCATTTGCCCAGCCGTGCCATTCTGCCGACATACATCGGCGTTTGCCAGTCCTTAAGTGGTTAAAGAAACACATAAAAATCATATATATAAAATATACATGATGTGAATCCTAATGCGTCAATGTAAATAGACAGATCTCCGTTCTGTCAGGGGAGGAAAGACAGATCTGCTGTTCCTACTGATTAGGAACAGCGATCTGTCTCCTCCTCCAGTCAGTCCCATCCCCCCACAGTTAGAAACACTCCCTAGGTAACCCATTTAACCCCTTGATAGCCCCCTAGTGCTAACCCCTTTCACTGCCAGTGGCATTTATACAGTAATCAGTGGCTATTTTGAGCTCTGATTGCTGTATAAATGTCAATGGTCCCAAAAAAGTGTCCGATCTGTCCGCTGCAATGTCGCAGTCCCGCTAAAAATTGGTGATCGTCGCCAATACTAGTAAAAAAAAAAAAAATAATAATAAAAATGCCATAAATCTTTCCCCTATTTTGTAGACGCTATAACTTTTGCGCAAACCAATCAATATACACTTATTGTGCTTTTTCTTACCAAAAATATGTAGAATACATATTGGCCTAAACTAATAAAAAAACTTGTTTTAAAAAAAATATATATATATATATATTTTTTTTAAATTGTTTTTTTTTTTTTTTTGTTTGTAGCGCAAACAATAAAAATGAGCAGAGATTATCAAATACCAGCAAAATAAAGCTCTAGTTGTGGGGAAAAAAAGGACATCAATTTTAAAAGGGTACAGCGTCGCACGACCGCGCAATTGTCAGTTACAGCGACGTAGTGGCTTATCGCAAAAAATAGCCAGGTCATGAAGAGGGCAAATCATTCCAGTCCTTAAGTGGTTAATGCCGACACACCTTTGAACGGTAGAACTTTTTTTGCGCGGAGATCCACAAAGTGTCTCAATTTTGGCCCTGTTAGTTGGCAAGAAGGTGGGGCAAAAAAGGACAATAAATTTGTGCTTAGAAACATGGACTGCATTCTTCTTCCAACATAAACATGAACTTCTTTGATCACCAAAAATGTAAATTGGTTTATGTTAAACAATTGCTTTTACAAACAAAGACAGTTTACAAAGTTAACTTAACAGAAAGTACAAAACCTACCAAAATTATCTTGTATTTCTGCAAATCCCAGGCTCAATAAATAATAACAATAGAATGGCTCAGTATCTGCTACAGACTGCAGTTACTGGAGCTCCACTCTACACAGAAATCACGTATAGGAACCACGTGGCCTCCACTTCCTGTAGTATTGTCTATTTGTTGGCTGTTTCATTAAAGTTAATTTAAAAATAAAAAAAGTGGTGTTGTGGAGGCCACATGTTACCTGGTGACTGTGGTGCCCCAGCTGCAATGATTCACAATAAAGTTCAGTAAAAAAAAATTAAAAAAAAGAAAAGTGGAGGGCACATGCTTCCTGCCAACGATGAAGCTCCACTCTGCAGCCTGACCCCCTTGGATTCTGAAGATGTTCCGTCAGATTCGGTGACCCGTCAGAAAATGTAATGGAATTGACGTTTCGCCACCGCCATCTTGCTTATACCCCGCACCTGTCCACAATAAGGACATTGTGAGAAGGGGGTGTAACGACATATTTGGCGACCCATCGCAGTTTGCTACGGAAGTGACGTTCTGTCGTCGCTATCTTGCTAAACCCCACACTCGTCCACAGTAAGGATACACTAAGAAGGGGGAAAGCGGACATGTTGTTACACCCACCGGAATTTTGCATTTTACACGTATTTATAACAGTAAAGTCAGTTTATATAGTGAAATACAGTACTTACAACTCCGTCTGACTACTTAGATCCTGAATTTTAAAAGCAGCGGCAACCCTGCTCATCTCACAGGTTTGCTAATCTGACCGAAGTTCACTGCTTTTAAAATTCAACATCTAAGCAGTCAGACAGAGTTCTAAGTACTGTATTTTACGATATAAACTGACTTTACTGTTATAAATACGTGTAAAATGCAAAACTCCGGTGGGTGTAACAACATGTCCGCTTTCCCTCTTCTTAGGGTATCCTTACTGTGGACAACTGTGGGGTGTAGCAAGATGGCGGCGACGGAACGTCACTTCCGTAGCAAACTGAGAGATGGGTCGCCGAATATGTCGTTACAGGGGCAAGCGGACGTATTGTTACACCCACCGGAGCTTTGCATTTTACACTTATTTATAACAGTAAAGTGAGTTTATATAGTGAAATACAGTACTTAGAACTCCGGGTGTGAAGTCCTGGGATTTTAAAAGCAGCGGTATAGTCTGCTTATCTCACAGGTTTGCTAAACTGACAGAAGTTGGCTGCTTTTAAAATGCAACAGCTAAACACCCAGATGGAGTTCTAAGCACTGTATTTCACTATATAAACTCACTTTACTGTTATAAATAAGTGTAAAATGCAAAGCTCCGGTGGGTATAACAATATGTCCGCTTGTCCCTTCTCACGGTGTCCTTACTGTGGACGGGTGCGGGGTGTAGCAAGAGGGCGGTGACGAAACGTCACTTCTCTGAGGGGTCGCCGAATCTGACGGAACAACGGAACACCTGCGCGTGTTCACTGGGCATGCGCACCTCAACTATTCAGCTCTCGAGGTTGCTTCAGTTGAACGTTCTCGGCTCGCTCTGCGTGACGTCACTCTGCCAGCGCCGGAAGTGGACCATCAAGTACACATGGGTAGATAAGACGTCTGATATTTGTAACCAGGACCTGAGCGTTGAGCCGATTTGTCCCTAAGGAAAGCGGATGGAAAAATGGCGCTCTCCAGTCCACAGGTTATCACAGAGAACAGACGAAGGGTCAAGATTGAGAAGTATTACTGTGATCTCTGCTGTACAAACTGCACTACAGCGGAGATGCTGGCTCAACACCTCCTGGGCAACAAGCATAAACGTTATCTGCAGGCAAATAGACCTCAGGAGGTTGAAATCCGATTGAGTTACTTCCTGAAAACCTACATGGAAAAAGAGCCAATTGTGGGCCTGGAATATATCCTGGAGGTGAAGAAGGACTCATTGTATACATACTGCTGCCAGCTGTGCGGTTTGCTGATTTGCCACTTGCCGACCATAGTCGACCATCTCATCGATCAATCGCACATTGAATGTTATATTAAGAAACATTTTTGGTACTTATTTCCCCGATTCAGCAGAGCCCCCACCAAACGTGATTATGTGAAAGGTCTGAGAGATGCTGCAGTAAAGATTTTGGAACTGCAGGGGAATAAGAAAGAAATTCAGACCGTGCTCCCTGAGAGTGACAGGAAAACAAGTGGAGCCTCCGAGGACACCCCACCATCCAAACCTGAGAGTGACTGTAAAACACGGGGAGCCTCCAAGGACACCCCACCATCCAAACCTGAGAGTGACTGTAAATCACGGGGAGCCTCCAAGGACACCCCACCATCCAAACCTGAGAGTGGAAATCTTTCTCACTCAAAATTGAGTCCATTACAATACCAGGAGCCGGGTTTGGATGAGAGCCGTGAAAGTTACCGCTACATTAAGATGCTCCAAAAATCTAGTAGCAATGACCCACCTTTGGCCAAGAGGAGCAGGCGTTCCCCTGGTGGTGACCAGGATGCCTTACCCTCAACAGCGCACATTTCAAAGCATGGGCGCTCACATTATAATAAGAGCCATGCCATTAGAATGGATTGTACAGCTACACAGGAATTAGAATTCAAAACAAATGATGAATTTTTAGAATATTTTGCTAATTTTGTGATTTCTGATGATGAAGATGCCCTCTTTATTCGGACGATTACCCTAAACTGCATTAAGGCATTGACAAGCTTTCAGGAAGAAGATGCAGAGAGGCAGAAGACCGGTCATCAGCCTGAGGCTCCATTGAAGGACACAAGCAGGACTGCCCAAGAAATCCTGAGTATTTTAGAGGATGAATCGCATCTATCGGATTCTGAAACTTCATTGCTCAAAGACAACTCAAATCCCCTGTCGGACGCCATCCCTAAAAATGTAGCCACCAACTCATTTTTCAACCGTATTAATGTGATTGTAAACCCTAGGACAAATAAAAACCAAAAAAGAAAAATGAGAAAAAAAAACCTGCAAGACGAAGGCATAATGAGCTTGTATGCATAGCATACTAGCTCATTATTAATTACTTGCCTGTGATCCCCACTGAGCCGGCGGATGACAAGTCCGTCTCTGCACACTGTGCAGAAATGGACCTGTCAGATCTCCGCTCTCTATGGGGGGATCGGATGAAAATGGACCACCTGTCCGTTTTTATCCGATCTGCCACACGGATGGAAAATAGGACATCTGTCTGGATTTAGCAGATCGGGCGGATTGGATTTCAGCGGACATGTCACCGCTGACATCCGTCGCTCCATAGAGTTGTATGGAGCGACCGTTCAGGTCCGCCTGAAAAAACTGACAGGTGGATCTGAACTGTCCGCACGTGTGAAAGGGCCCTTAAGCTAGAGAGGGCAAAGTTGGTCACAATTCTGCATAGAAACCAATCAGCTTCCAGGTTTTATTGCCAAAGCTTAATTGAACAAGCTGAGATTAGAAGCGGATTGGTTTCTATGCAGAAATGTGACTAATTTTGCCCACTCTAGCTTTAGTAAACAAACACCTAAGTGACTTTGAAGTAATCTACCTATAAAATAGGGGTGTACTTTCTCACTTTTCATGCTGCAAACTCACCTTAGATGCTGAAAAATTGTCCCCCAAAGTGCACAGCGTCTGACACTCAATAGAATTGATGTCATGGGTCTCCCGCAGCTCTCACTGAACTAATGCCCTTCGCATCACCACTCTCTCATGTAGGGATGTGGAGTTCAGCAAGATTTGTCTGGGGGACACAGGAAATCAACACTCCTGAAAGTGTCTGTTTCCCTGTGAATTCCACAGGACAATTTTTTTAGGATTAGAGCAGCACTGATATGAGCAGGTGGAAGAAAAGGGTAAGTACACCCTTTTATTTCACAGGTAGATACATTCTTGGCAGCTTTTGTAGAGCCTGCTTAAGGGAACACAAAAAGAAAAAAGTTATTGCTGTAATGTAGATCATGTATAAGACGCATCAGCAGTTTTTGGTTTAATATTCTTGGGTTCATAATAAAGAGATGTGATTTTATATTTTAATTTCATAGTAAAGATGAAGTTTTACATTTGATAAGTCCCGTCTGAAGTGCTGAACGATTATTATTATAAAGGATAGTGGTGCACTGAATGGGTTTTTTGGTGCCAAAAATGAAAAATATACTAGGCCGAAAACCGATACCGAAAATGACTGTTTTAAAAAAAATATTTTTATACAGGAGATGGTCAGAGACTGCAGACGTGATACAGGAGATGGTCAGAGACTGCAGACGTGGTGCAGGAGATGGTCAGAGACTGCAGACGTACAGGAGATGGTCAGAGACTGCAGACGTACAGGAGATGGTCAGAGACTGCAGACGTGATACAGGAGATGGTCAGAGACTGCAGACGTGATACAGGAGATGGTCAGAGACTGCAGACATGATATAAGAGATCAATGCAGCCTGTGTGTTCCCAGTGCAGCCTTGCCTGTGTGTCCCCAGTGCAGCCTTGCCTGTGTGTCCCCAGTGCAGCCTTGCCTGTGTGTCCCCAGTGCAGCCTTGCCTGTGTGTCCCCAGTGCAGCCTTGCCTGTGTGTCTCCAGTGCAGCCTTGCCTGTGTCTCCAGTGCAGCCTTGCCTGTGTGTCTCCAGTGCAGCCTTGCCTGTGTGTCTCCAGTGCAGCCTTGCCTGTGTGTCTCCAGTGCAGCCTTGCCTGTGTGTCTCCAGTGCAGCCTTGCCTGTGTGTCTCCAGTGCAGCCTTGCCTGTGTGTCTCCAGTGCAGCCTTGCCTGTGTGTCTCCAGTGCAGCCTTGCCTGTGTGTCTCCAGTGCAGCCTTGCCTGTGTGTCTCCAGTGCAGCCTTGCCTGTGTGTCTCCAGTGCAGCCTTGCCTGTGTGTCTCCAGTGCAGCCTTGCCTGTGTGTCTCCAGTGCAGCCTTGCCTGTGTGTGTCCAGTGCAGCCTTGCCTGTGTGTGTCCAGTGCAGCCTACCTGTGCAGGGGAAGAGAGAGGAGAGCCGCCGCCGCCAGGTTGATTAGAGCGCCTGGGAACACCACAGCTTTAATTTCAATAGCTGTGTGTTCCATGCCGCGCGCCATCACAAACAGCCCCTCACCCTTGTCCGGGGAACTTTGATAGACAGATTACCGGTCCCAGAATTGGACGGGTGATCTGTCTATCAAAGTGCCCGGACAAGGGGGAGGGGCTGTATGTGACGGCGCACGGCGGGGAACACATAGCTATTCAAATGAAAGCTGTGATGTTCCCGGCGCTCTAATCAACCAGGCAGCGGCTCTCCTCTCTCTAATGTGCTATACGACACCCCCGTAATGGGCGGCACCAGGGGCGGAGCACAGGCCCCACCCCATTTTCGGCAGCATTATCGGCCTTTTTTCTCTTTCGGCAAATTGCCGAAAAGGCCATTTTCAGCCGAAATGTTTCCGCGGACGAAATTTCGGTGCATCCCTAATAAAGGATTTATATAGCGCCAACAGTTTACGTAGTGCTTTACAACTTGAGGGTAGACAGTACAAATACAATACACTTTAAGACAGTAGGAATCAGAGGGCCCTGCTCCTTAGAGCTTACAATCTAAGAGGGAAGATCAAGACATACAAGAGGTAATAACTGTAGGCGATGTGCTGATTGAGAAGATGCATTTGTTTGTAATAAACTTGTTATCGCCTAAAATCTGTAAACCCAGCTTACTTGTTAACAGTAGTCAGCAAGTTGGCTGTATATATATTTTTTCTCTTTTCTTTGTAAGGATGCTCCTAAATGCTTTGGGATCCCCCAAATCCAGTGCACTCAATTCATAAGTTGCAACTTTCTGATCTATTTGCTGCAATATTGAAAATGCACTGACCTTGAACAATATTTCTGATTTTCTAATCTTGTTTTTTTAGGGCAAGTGTGACTCAAAGTACTGAAGCTAGAGTAAGCCAGGCAGTTAGTATTTTTAGTATTTCCAAATGGAGTTCAGCAGTGACTGCTTCCATACTTCTGTCAATTCAAGTTTCCTTTAAAATATAAGGCTATAACTTTTTTATTATTTTTGGTTACGTTCACCTTTGGGAACATCTTACACCTTGTTACACCCAGTTTTAGGGTGGAGCATATAACAGGTCCCGTCCCCCCCACTTCCTGTGACAGCGAGCCAGCGATCTTCTCTCTGCACCCGCTATCACAATTTGAAAAGAGCTCGGCTGTGCAGGGCTCTGCCTACACAGCAGAATCATTCATTTGCAGTACTGACAGCCTTTGCAGCTGATGACCTGTAGTTTTCAATGAAATCGGAAAGTGTTTGTGAGCATTCTCATAGTTCATAGATTCTTCCTGGACTGAAGCAACTGCCTACCCATACAGGAGGTAAGGGCAGACAGCTACACTTAAGCCCCGTACACACGATCGGACTTTCCGACGGGAAATGTTCGATGACATTCTGTTGTCGGTAAATCCGACCGTGTGTACGCTCCATTGGACAATTGTCTGACTTTTCACGGACAAATGTTGAGTAGCAGGTTTTCAAATTTTACACGGACAAATGTGTGTTGTCGGATTTTCCTGAGCGTGTGTACACAAGTCTGTCGGACAAAAGTCCAAAGTACAAACATGCATGCTCGGAAGCAAGGACGAGCCAGAAGCGGTAGGTCTTGTAAACTAGCGTTCGTAATGGAGAATTAACATTCGTGACGTGGCAAATTATGAAATGTCGAAATGCAGCGCACAATTCTTTTCTTCTTTAATGGGATAATAATAAAGCTGATTTGCTTGTGATACTCATGGAGTTCTGCGAAACGTATTTAAAAAGGTTTTTTTTTTTTAGTGATATTCAAGAATACTATTATTATGTTTTTTTTATTTTTTTGGTCAAGTTACCAACCACAACAAACACCATTATCCCGTAGTTTTTTTATATCAAAGATACAACTATGTTGGTGTCCCTTGTTAATTTTACATTGTATTTTTTTAAATGTAACTGCCTATTCCCAAGCTGTCATTTGAAGTAAAACACATAGCCAAGTATTAGGGCCCTTTAACACTGAGGCGGTTTGCAGGCGCTATTGCGCTAATAATAGTGCCTGCAAACTGACCCGAAAGTGCCGCTGCTTTGCCTCCAGTGTGTAAGCCCCGAGGGCTTTCACACTGGAGCGGCGCGCTAGCAGGATGGGAAAAAAAGTCCTGCTAGCAGCATCTTCGGAGCGGTGAAGGAGCGGAGTGTATACCACTCCTTCACCGCTCCTGCCCATTGAAATCAATGGGACAGCGCGGCTATACCGCCGGCAAAGCGCCTCTGCAGAGGCGCTTTGCGGTGGTATTTAACCCTTTCTCGGCCGCTAGCGGTTGGGTAAAGCCGGCCCGCTAGCGGCCGAATACCGACGGTAAAGCGCCGCTTATAAAAGTGGTGCTTTACCGCCGCCCCCGCCCCAGTGTGAAAGGGCCCTTATTCTCCACATTTTTTTTATTTTGCATTAAAAAAAGAAAACGAATAACATTTAGACATGCTATCTGCCAATAGAACTTAACCAAAAAGTGCATTCTATGCATCCAAAAATATAGAAAATATAACAAATAAATCATTATTCAACCAAAAAAATAATGTCAAAGCAATAACTCCAAGGCCAATAATAAATCTCCTCCGATTCCACAACATGGCTGGTTGACGAACGGCCGTTCAGAAACAAAATGAAAAGCGCGGAATGAAAAGTGCGAATCAACACTCGCCATACTTCTACTAACACAAAATTAGCAGAAGGAGCCCAAAGGGTGGAGCTAAAGAGCTGGAAAACAACGGAGTACGTCACTACGTTCGTAATTGTTGGCCAACAATTGTGTGGCCATGTGTATGCAAGACAAGTTTGGGCCAACGCCCTTCGGACAGAATTCCACAGTTTTGTTGGCGAACAATCCAATCGTGTGTACAAGGCTTTACTGTCTGCAGGAGTCGGATATTACACACGCGATCTGCTGATTGCAGGTGCAGTGTTTTACAGGCTCTTAAGAGAAAAAATTGTAAATGCACATATTTTTTACCCGTAAAAAAATGCATTTATTATTTATTTTTTTTTTTTAAAAGGTGAATTTATCCTTTAAAAGTATATTTAAGGCTATAACTTTTTTTAAATTATCTTTGAATATAGTAGGTTTAAACATCTGTAAGTTGTTTTTTTTTGTTTGTTTCTATTGGGGAGATTTTCTGTGGGGCTATATCTTCTCTACCTGGAGCACAGGGGGCCCCCCGTGAATGGCTCGCTTGGGGGCCCATCGGATGGTGTCATTGGTGCCCCGATAGAGCCACCCTTTTGGGGGGTTCTGCCCGTGGACTGGTAGGGTTGCACGCATGCGCTTATGGGCTTGGAATGTATGGCGCTGCCTCGCAAAGCTATCGGGACAGCATCATGCGATCCAGGCTCAGTTGGTCCCAGGGCCTCCTCCACACATGCGCGGTAATCCCCTGAGTCACGTGCGTCCGGCGTCATATTGAGGTCCCCGGGCAGGCTGTATCCACAGGGCTTTGCCTTGGAGGACATCAGTAGAAACTACTTCTATTTACCAACAGGTAATTACCATTTCCATCTTGGATGTAGGGCCCTATGGGCCACATATATAGTATATTGATTTTGTGATTCATAAAACGCACCAACGCTCATGATGAGGGACCCCATTACTGTCAATGGCCCCACCCACAACTGAGCGTTCCTCATTTGAAAAAGCACAAGTTTTTGGGTGGAATCGTACATTTTTCATCCCTTTGGGCTCATTCAGAGGGGTGATCAATCCCATCCTCTGTACAGAGCCGCTGGCAGCTTTAATTCAGTGTTGGCACTTTCATAGTTGCCAACATTGAAAAAAATTTTTTAGGGACACTGTAGGCTGTAGGCGGAGTCTTATAATTAGGGGGTGGGCCATGCGTTTGTAGGCGTGGCACAGGGGGAAAGAATAAAATTGGGCGTGGTATACGCAAAACAGTGGGCGTGGCTCAAAGGGGGTGTGGTTAGGGTCTAAGATGAATGAGGGATGGAGAGGGAAAGGGGGGAGAGGGATGGAGGGACAGCAGGCCCAGATCCTTCACAACAATGGAAATATGTGTATTCTAGAAAGTTTAACAACCAGCAGATAAAGATACTCCAAACACCTGGTGTTAGCACTTGAGTCATCCCGGCACCATGGTTGTTATGGTGTCAGGATGATTGAAGTGCGTTATTTCTATTATTACATTGTAATATAAAATGAAATCATTCAACTCACCATAATGCCGAATCAGTGGGATCCCTGAGCGTGTCACCTGCCATGTCACCTGCCACCAGCCGTCCGTCCTTGCATCAGGTGCCCCCAGCAGAGTCCATCAGGTGTCCCAGCAGAGTCCGTCCTTACATCAGATGTCCCCAGCGGAGCCCCCCCTTACATCAGATGTCCCCAGCAGAGCCCCCCCTTACATGGGATGTCCCCAGTGGAGCCCCCTCTTACATCAGATGTCCCCAGCGGAGCCCCCCTTACATCAGATGTCCCCAGCGGAGCCCCCCCTTACATCAGATGTCCCCATCGGAGCCTCCCCTTACATCAGGTGTCCCCATCGGAGCCTCCCCTTACATCAGGTGTCCCCAGCGGTGCCCCCCTTACATCAGATGTCCCCAGCGGAGCCCCCCTTACATCAGATGTCCCCAGCGGAGCCCCCCTTACATCAAGTGTCCCCAACGGAGCCCCCCTTACATCAGGTGTCCCCAGCGGAGCCCCCCTTACATCAGATGTCCCCAGTGGAGCCCCCCTTACATCAGATGTCCCCAGCGGAGCTCCCCCTTACATCAAATGTCCCCAGCGGAGCCCCCACTTACATCAGGTGTCACCAGCGGAGCCCCCCTACATCAGATGTCCCCAGTGGAGCCCCCCTTACATCAGATGTCCCCAGCGGAGCCCCCTTACATCAGGTGTCCCCAGCGAAGCCCCCCCTTACATCAGGTGTCCCCAGCGGAGCCCCCCTTACATCAGATGTCCCCAGCGGAGCCCCCCCTTACATCAGATGTCCCCAGCGGAGCCCCCCTTACATCAGGTGTCCCCAGCGGAGCCCCTCCTTACATCAGGTGTCCCCAGCGGAGCCCCCCTTACATCAGATGTCCCCAGCTGAGCCCCCCCTTACATCAGATGTCCCCAGTGGAGCCCCCCTTACATCAGATGTCCCCAGCGGAGCCCCCCTTACATCAGGTGTCTCCAGTGGAGCCCCCTTACATCAGGTGTCACCAGCGGAGCCCTCCTTACATCAGGTATCACCAGCAGAGCCCCCCCTTACATCAGGTGTGACCAGCGGAGCCTCCCTTACATCAGATGTCCCCAGCGGAGCCCCCCTTACATCAGATGTCCCCAGCGGAGCCCCCCTTACATCAGGTGTCACCAGCGGAGCCCCCTCTTACATTAGGTGTGCCCAGCGGAGCCCCCCTTATATCAGATGTCCCCAGCGGAGCCCCCCCTTACATCGGGTGTCACCAGCGGAGCCCCCTCTTACATTAGGTGTGCCCAGCAGAGCCCCCCTTACATCAGATGTCCCCAGCGGAGCCCCCTTACATCAGATGTCCCCAGCGGAGCCCTCCCTTACATCAAGTGTCACCAGCGGAGCCCCCCCTTACATCAGGTATCACCAGCGGAGCCCCCCCTTACATCAGATGTCCCCAGTGGAGCCCTCCCTTACATCAGATGTCCCCAGCGGTGCCTCCTCTTACATCACATGTCCCCAGCGGAGCCCCTCCTTACATCAGGTGTCACCAGCGGAGCCCCTCCTTACATCAGGTGTCACCAGCGGAGCCCCCCCTTACATCAGGTGTCCCGAGCGGAGCCCCCCTTACATCAGATGTTCCCAGCGGAGCCCCCCTTACATCAGATGTCCCCAGCGGAGCCCCCCTTACATCAGGTCATCCCAGCAGAGCCCCCTTTACATCAGATGTTCCCAGCGGAGCCCCCCTTACATCAGATGTCCCCAGCGGAGCCCCCCTTACATCAGGTCATCCCAGCAGAGCCCCCTTTACATCAGATGTTCCCAGCGGAGTCCCCCTTACATCAGATGTTCCCAGCGGAGCCCCCCTTACATCAGATGTCCCCAGCGGAGCCCCCCTTACATCTGGTCATCCCAGCAGAGCCCCCTTTACATCAGATGTTCCCAGCGGAGTCCCCCTTACATCAGATGTCCCCAGCGGAGCCCCCCCTTACATCAGGTGTCCCCAGCGGAGCCCCCCTTACATCAGGTGTCCCCAGCGAAGCCCCCTCTTACATCCGTGTGTCCCCAGCAGAGCCCCCCTTACATCAGGTGCCCCCAGCAGAGCCCCCCTTACATCAGGTGTCCCCAGCGGTGCCCCCCCTTACCTCAGATGTCCTAGTAGGAGAGGGTATACAAAATAATGTTTCCGGCCGTGTGGTTACAATAGAACCCCCGCCCCTTTCCATAACAGACCGGCAGCGGGGCGGGGGGTAGGCGAGGCGGAGCGGAGCGCAGGGTGGGCGGCAACGCAGGAGTTTATACCCTTTCCCACACTATCCAAAACTACAAAGAAAGATTTTGGCTTGACATACACTTAAAAAGGGGATTTAGCCTAATTTTCTATCCAAGCAAGAGGTGTCAGACAAAAGGAAGTGAGTGTAAATCTGCATATAAAAGCCAACAAAGGTTGTAACTCCTCTCCATTTTATCCAAAAGCTGAAAACATGGTTTTAGCTGAAGTTTTGTTTTTAATTGTTATTCCAAACTTGTAATTGTTGGTGTAAAGAAGCACACAGTCGCATGACAATTGCAGCCCATTGATTTCAGTGGAACCCATTCAAATCTATGCAACATAACCACTTCAATACAGGGCACTTTCACCCCCTTACTGCCCAGGCCAATTTTCAGCTTTCAGCAATGTCGCGTTTTGAATGACATTTGCGCGGTCCCATCAGCAGAGCCGCTGATCGGCTCTCCTCTACCCACGCCTTGTCAGAGCGAATAGAGGAAAAGCCAATAAACGACACTTCCTGGTTAGGATTTGACCAACTGTGATTGGACACAAATGATCACATGGTAAAGAGCCTACATCATAGGCTCTTTATCAAGATCAGAGATGCAGTGTGTCAGAGAGACGCACTGCACCACCGAAAGCCACGCTGTGCGCCTGAGCGGCTTATCCTGCTGGACGTCATATGATGCCCAGTCAGGATAATACAACCACCCTGCGGTCGTCATTCTGCATTTGGCGGTCGGGAAGTGGCTAAAGTCACAGCGACTTTGAAAAGGTTTCTGCTCTGCTTTGATGCGACTTGAGTGTAAAAGCCGCGTTCCAAATCACGGGACTTTGGCATCGCACAAGTGTGAACGGAGCCTAACATATCCAATTTTCTTGATTTTACTTAGAATGTTCATATTCAGTTTTGTCTATTTAGCAAAATGCAATAAATAGTGTAGATATTTTTTTACAGCTACAGTTTGCTTTGCTTGATCAGGGTCATTTTAGCCAGAACTAATATTCCTGTTTTGGTTACAGTCCTGGCCAAAATATTGGCAATCTTCCATTTCGGTCAGATAATGCACCACTTTGCCCAGAAAATTGTTGCAATTACAAATGCTTAGGCGTTCTCATGTTTATTTCTTTTGTTTGTATTGGTAGGACACAAAAAAGTGGAGAAACAAAAAGCCAAATCTAACACATTCCACGTAAAACTCCAAAAATGGACTGGACAAAATTATTGGCACCTTCTCAAAATTGTAAGAAATAATTGCATTCCAAGTTTGATGCTCCTTTAATTTGTAAATAAACTAACCTGTATCAATTAACAGGTGCTGACAATATAGAAATCACACCGGCAACCAGTTAAAATGGTGAAAATTTGACTCAACCTTTCTGTTGTGTGTCTGTGTGTGCCACACGGAGCATGGAGAAGAGAAAGAGCAACAAAGAATTGTCTGAGGATTTGAGAACAAAAATTGTGGAAAAGCATGGACAATCTCAAGATTACAAGTCCATCTCCAGAGATGTTTCTGTGTCCACTGTGTGCAACATTATCAAGAAGTTTACAGCCCATGGCACTGTAGCTAATCTCCCTGGATGTGGACAAAAGAAAAATTGATCAAAGATTGCAATGAAGGATTGTTCAAATAGTGAATAAAGAACCTCGATCAACTTCCAGACAAATTCAAGCTGACCTTCAGGCACAGAGTACAACTGTGTCAGCTCGCACTGTACATCACCATCTGAATGAAAAGAGACGCTATGGTAGGAGACCCAGGAGGACACCACTGCTGACACAGAAACAAAAAAGCCAGATTGGGGTTTGCCTAAATTTACCTGCGGAGGCCAAAATGCTTTTGGGAGAATGTGCTGTGGGCAGACAAATCAAACGTACAGCTTTTTAGTAAAGTCCATCATTCTACTGTTTTCAGAAAAAGATATGAAGCCTTTAACCGGTTCCCGACCGACTCACGCAGATTTACTGTGGCAGAAAGGCTCCCCTGGGCGAAATCCCGTATGGGTACATCCTTTCCTTTAGAGAGGGCGTGCACACACTGCACGGCGGGGACCCGATGAGATCGTGTGCATGAGCGCCAGCACAGGGATTTGTGTGTGAACACAAATCCCTGTGCTGTCAGGGGACAGGAGACATATCATTTGTTCCTACTAAGTACTAAGTAGGAACAACGATATGTCTCCTTTCCTAGTCAATCCAATTGCCATACAGTTAGAACACACTGAGGGAACACACAATTAACCCCTTGATCACCCCCTAGTGTTAACACCTTTCGTTTGGGTATAGCATTGCATGACGGCGCAATTGTCAGTTAAAGCGACGCAGTGCCAAATTGTAAAAAATTCTCTGGTCAGGAAGGGGGTAAAATCTTCCGGGGCTGAAGGGGTTAAAGAAAAGAATACCGTCCTTACAGTCAAACATGGTTGAGGCTCACTGATGTTTTGGGGTTGCTTTGCTGCTTCAGGCACTGGATGTCTTGACTGTGTGCATGGCATTATAAAATCTGAAGACTACCAAAGAATTCTGGGGTGCAATGTTGGGCCCAGTGTCAGAAAGCTGGGTCTCTGTCAGAGGTCATGGGTCTTACAGCAGGAGAATGACCAAAGCACACGTCATAAAGAAATGGTTTACGACACAGCGCTGGAGAGTACTGAACTGGCCAGCAATGAGTCCAGATCTAAATCCCATAGAGCATCTGTGGAGAGATCTCAAAACAGCAGTTGGGAAAAGAAACCCTTCCAAGGTGAGAGACCTGGAGCAGTTGGCGAAAGAAGAGTGGTCCAAAATTCCAGTAGAGAGGTGTACAAAACTCACTGATGGGTACAGAAAGCCATTGATTTCAGTTACCATATTTATCGGCGTTTAACACGCGCCGGAGTATAACACGCACCCCAAGGAGGGAATTTTAAGGAAAAAAAGTTTTAGGAGGAAAGTTTAAGGAAAAAAAACTTACATTTCAATGCCCATCAATGCAGCCTTATCAGTGTCCATCTGCAACCTTGTCCATCATTGCAGCCTTGCCAGTGCAGCCTTGCCCCAGTATCCATTGCAGCCTTGTCAGTGCAGCCTTGCCCCAGTGTCCATTGCAGCCTTGCCCCCAGTGTCCATTGCAGCCTTGCCCCCAGTGTCCATTACAGCCTTGGGCAGATTTAAATATGAGAGCCATGTTAACTGGTCCGACTTTGAACATGTTTCCTGCACTACTTTGATCCGCCTTGGGCAAGATTTCAGCCCATTGATTTGAATGGAAGTCGGGATCATCATCCTAACTGATCCGACAGAATTTTAAGGGGAACCCCCCACACCTAAATGTAAAAAAAAAAAAAAATGCCTGGGGTTCCCCCACCATCCATACCAGACCCCTTTCGAGTATGCATCCCGGCTCTGCCCCCCACACCCACACCCCAAAACACCTTGTCCCAATGTTGATAGGGGCCTCTTCCCGACAACCCTGGCCGGTGGTTGTGGGGGTCTGTGGGCAGGGGGCTTATTGGAATCTGGAAGCATCTTTTAACAAAGAGGCCCCCAAATCCTGCCTCCCCCATGTGAATGAGTATGGGGTACATTGTACCCCAACCCAATCACCCAAAAAAAAGAAGTGTAGTGTTACAAAAAACAAGACGGTTTTCGAAAAGTCCTTTAATAACCACTTGCCAACCAGCCACAGTACATATACTGTGGCAGGTCAGCTCTATTGCGCAAAACGACGTACCCGTACGTCGTTTCATGTAAAAGATACTGTGGGCGTGTGTGGGTCCGGCAGACTCGATGTCTGCCGTCCACCCGCGATTGCTCCACAGAGAGGCAGAACAGGGATCTGCCTGTGTAAACAAGGCGGATCTCCTTTCTGACAAGGGACAACATGGAGATCTGCTGTTCGTAGTGATCAGGAACAGCGATCTATGTGTTGTCCCAGTGAGCTTATCCCCCACACAGTTAGAACACACCCAGGGAACACATTTAACCCCTTGATCGCCCCCTAGTGTTAACCCTTTCCCTGCCAGTGTCATTTATACATTGATCAGTGCATTTTTTTAGCACTGATCACTGTAATAATGTCACTGGACCCCAAAAAGTGTCACTTAGGGTCAGATTTGTCCGCCACAGACCCGCTAAAAATCGCAGATTGCCACCATTACCAGTAAAAACATACAAAAATAAAAGTCCATAAATCTATCCCCTATTTTGTAGATGCTATAACTTTTGCGCAAACCAATCAATATATGCTTATAGCAATTTTTTAACCAAAAATATGTAGCAGAATACATATTGGCCCAAACTGATGAATAAATGTGTTTTTTTTTTGGATATGTATTATAGCAGAAAGTAAAAAAAAGTTTTTTGTTTTTTTATTCAATTGTCGCTCTTTTTTTGTTTATAGCGCAAAAAATAAAAACCGCAGAGGTGATCAAATACCACTAGAAGAAAGCTCTATTTGTGGGAATAAAAGGACATCAATTTTGTTTGGGTACAACATCGCATGACCACGCTCTTATCAGTTAAAGTGACGCAGTGCTGTATCGCAAAAAATGGCCTGGTCATTAAGGGGGTAAATCCTTCCGGGGCTAAAGTGGTTAATAATGAAGAATGTTCCCTGTCGTGGCTCCGTGTGTTCTCCCTCCGCTTCTTCTCTGGATTCTTCTCTCTCCGCCGATGACTTCTTCCTCCTCCAATGCTGGCTCCCGCTGTTGTGTCAGGTCCAGTGTCTGCCAGTTCTGATACAGCCATGGAGCGTGGCCATCCAGGGGATGTCACAGGAAGACCCCGCCCCCAGTCACCTTCCATGCCCATCAGCAGGGGATATGTCTGCTAATTGGAGCAGAGCTGGGAGGATGGCAGGTCCATATGCGCTCAATTTATTGCAGAGTGGACACAGACAGAGCCCACTCTGCTCTATGGGCGGCTGGGTGTAAATGGACTCTGCTGTCTGTTTACACCCGGGTACCTTATATCCTGTCCACCCAAACGAAAGACAACGCAGTCCTCCTAAGCAGCCTTACATAGTGTGGGGCGTGGACTTAGCCCCCTAAGTCCATGATTGACCAAAGGCACCCTGCATTTGGCCAATCATGGCTCTCACAGCAGAGCGCACTGTGATTGGCCAAAGCATGCAGGTCAGGTGCATACTTTGGCCAATCAGCAGCCGTCAATGCACTGCGATCTCACAGTGCATTAACGATCTCGCAGTGTATAATGGGGCGGGCGCTCGAATTTCCCGCGAACGCCCCATAATGTTCTAAATTCAGCAAACACCCGATGTTACGCCTGTTACATATGTTCGACTTGAACATCGGGCCCATCCCTATTGGTGTGAACCAATCCTAAATATTAATGGCACTCCTGCACATCTGCTAACGACAAACTGCATAGTACCGTGGTTTTGGAAAAGGGTCAGGGTCTTCTTTTTTGTATTTTTTTTGCGCTTAGAGCAGCCCATTGAAATGAATAGGCTGCTCTACACACGACATGCAGGAAATGCACACGCTTGATCATCTTGGCTAGGTTGGTGTGGCTTGCGTTTGCATGGGCACAGCAGCCCATTCATTTCAGGAAAACGGTCGTTAAGGCCCCATTCACACCTGTGTGACGCGGACATGTTTTTTTTTGTTTTTTTTTTTATCTAAGGCCTCATGCACACGACAATTTTCAGCTGCTCCTAGGGGCGTCTGGACTTTTTTTTTAAATGTATTTATTTATTTTTTCCAGCTGTGTATGTTAGACAATGCGCATGCATACATAGGGTTTTAGAGGGAGGAAAATAAAAAAAACTCTGCCAGCACATCCAGAAGCGATGGGGTTGTGAAAGATAAAACGCTTGACACCTGTAAGCGCATGTAAAGCGTTAATTCATTTCATTTCAGTAGCCAGAATACATTATTATTTTGGTCAATTAAATGAATTAACTCCCTAACGCTTGACTTGCCTAAGGCTGCATTCACACCTCTGCGTTTTGAATCGCAGGCAGATTTGCCACGATTTCAAATCTCCGAGATGTGAATGACAAATGGCAGAACATTTGAACGGCACTTAAAATCGCGGTGCGGTTCTGCCAGATAAATCCCACCGCAATCGCGACAAACCGCATCGCGTGAAGCATGTCGCCCAAAAGTAGCTCCTGAACCTTTTTGGCAACATGCTTCACACAATGTGGTTTGCCGCGCCATTTATCAAATTAGTGGCATCTCAAATGTATGTTCTGTGATTTGTCATTCACACCCGGCCGCTTTGACATCACTACAAATCTGCCCGCGATTCAAAACGCTGAGGTGTGAATGCACCCTAAATGCGTTACACACTTTTAGGGCCCATTTATCATTCATACCAGAAACTGCAAATAACTGTACGTTTTTGAGTGCATGTGTTTTAAGAGCGCTTGCCGCACACTTGAAAGCATTTTGTGCTGTATTCAGCACTGTGTTTGCAGTCCATTTTTCAATACATTTTTGGGCTTGGTTTTCTTGGCTTAAAGAGACATGGTGTTGTGCATGTGAAGCGTGTTTGTAGAGCGTCACCTGCATTTGCAGTGCAGAGAAATGCAGCATGCTCTACCTTTTTTTTTAAACTGCGCTGCAATGATGGGAACTGTGCCCATAGGATTACCTTGATTTGGGGCTGTCTATGCAGTTGGAGTGCAGTTCAAAATGCATCCAACTGCGTTCTGTGTGAAAGGGCTCTTACAAGCATCAGGCGTTTTGTCTGCCATATATAGTGTAACACGCAGTGTGAATAAAATCGTTCACATGATACACGCGCCTTTGTTTTTGACACAACTCCGTGAGCGTGCGTGCGTGCGCCTTAACGCCCCGCCCACTGCCCAGCAGCCTACGGTGTTCTGTCAGAATAAGCGAGCCGTCAGATTAGGTAACAGAAGTGACTTTCTTACTTACTGTGGATGCACAAGTTTGCTAATCTTACAGAACACCTGCAGTCAAAAGGCGCCAGTGGACATCTTACTACACCCAGCTACATCATGAATTTCACAGTCATTTAACCCCTTCCGGACTGCCGCACACCGATATACGTCCTTACTTTGAAGCGGAATATCGTTGTTATGGCAGCAGCTAGCTGCCATAACCCCAGTATCCTCTTTTTCGCCTGGCGGTCCGCTTTCCGATAAGAGTGGTGTCTGTGGCGGATTCGCCGCAAGATCACTTTTATCAGTGGCGGGAGAGAGCCCCCCTCCCGCCGCACTCCGGTGCCCTCCGCCGCTTACTGGAGCCTTTGGTAGCGGCGGAGGCGATCGGATCTTCACCCTTGCTGGGCATGGAGACAAGTGAGGGGAAGATGGCCCCCACCCGTTTCCATAACATTGCCAAACATCACTTCCGCCCATAACTCTTAAAGGGCCATTTTCTTTTTACTTTTTTTTTTTTTAATGACAATTTTTTTTTTTATTGCATTTTAGTGTAAATACGAGATCTGATGTCTTTTTGACCCCAGATCTCATATTTAAGAGGTCCTATCATGCGTTTTTTCTGTTATAAGGGATGTTTACATTCCTTTTAATAGGAATAAAAGTGACCCTTTTTTTTCTCAAAAACAGTTAACAATAAAAAATAAAAGGTAAAATAAATAAGAATTTTTTATTTTTTTTAAATGCGCCCCGAGCTCGCGTGCAGAAGTGAACACATACGTGAGTATCAACCTGCATATGAAAACGGTGTTCAAACCACACATGTGAGGTATCGCCGCGATCGGTAGAGCAAGAGCAATAATTCTAGCCCTAGACCTTCTCTGTAACTTAAAACATGCAAGCTGTATAATTTTTTAAATGTCGCCTATGGAGATTTTTTATGGGTAAAAGCTTGTCGCCATTCCACGATGGCGCAATTTTGAACATGACATGTTGGGTATCAATTTACTCGGCGTAACATTATCTTTCACAATATTAAAAAAAATTGGGCTAACTTCAAAAAAGAGTATTTTTTCCAAAAAAAAGTGTGCTTGTAAGACCGCTGCGCAAATACGGTGTGACAGAAAGTATTGCAACGACCGCCATTTTATTCTCTAGGGTATTAGGAAAAAAAAGTATAATGTTTGGGGGTTCTAAGTAATTTTCTAGCAAAAAAAAAAGCAGTTTTTAACTTGTAAACAACACATCTCAAAAAGAGGCTCGGTCCTTAAGTGGTTAACGAATAAAGTGGGCGTATCTGAATCAATATAGTATATTGAGAGCTGTCATGCTGTTTTCATGTTACATTCTCAAAGCCTAAAGGTTTGGCGCTGACCAGTGCAGGGTGTACCAAGATGGCCTCCGCCACCTTCCAACTGCTGGCGTCCAGCTGCTTTCAAAATGTAACATTCAAAACAGCATCACAGATGTCAATGTACTATATTTCTTTATATTCGCTCAGCTTATTGCTAAAATGACTGTAAAATGACTGTCGCCTTCTGACTGCAGGTGTTCTGTCACATTTGCAAACCTGCTATGCATGCGCAATATGTATTCAGCTGACGGAACTTTATTTCCGTTACCTAAGTTGATGGGTCGCCAGTTTTCCGTCAGAATAGGTAACAGAAGTGAGTCTAGGGCTGCAACTAACGATTATTTTCATAATCGATTCGTTGACCGGTTATTGTTTCGATTAATCGGTTAATAACCTTAAAAGAAGTGTGGTGTATAATTTAGTTAATATGTAAAGTTCAAAAAAAGCCAATTTATTCTTAAATATCTCTATGCAGTGGTAAATATAAATAACCAACTATATGGATAGAGAGCAAAATCTCTAATCCACTCTGAGAATAACAGACAGAAGGGATATACTGTATATACTATTAGAGGAGATATACTGTATATACTATTAGAGGTTGAATCTGGTAAATATCATCAGACTCAGAAGAAAAAAAAAAGTTAAAGACTGTTTTGCAGATTTTCAAACAGAACTGTAATATATTATATTCTGGCCATACATAGGGACACATAGCATGCACATACCAAGAATTACACCCCAAAATACATTCTGCTGAGCAAAGGGTAAACAAAAGATTACCTGTGGTTTTAGTAGCGCAGTTGTCCACAGGAGGATAGCACTGGTCCAGGCAGCAGGCAGGGCTTGGTCAGCAAAAGCGAACGCAATTGTCCAGGCAACAGGCAGGAATACTGTCTATAGTCAGTACAGGCAGCAGGCAGGGATACTGACCATATACAGTCCAGGGTCAGTGCAGGCAGAGATTGTCAGCAGTGCCAAAATATTGGTCCTGGTAGTAGGCAGGAACATGGTCCATGTGGTGTGGTCAGTTCATGCGACACGCAGAGGCATGATGGCATAGGTCCTACAGGCAGCAGGCTGAAGTAGGGCCTCGTTCAGGACAGAATGGGGACAGGGGTAGAGGTTTCTCCCACCCAAATCTCTTTGAAGCCTCCGAGTCTCCAGACCCTAATCTAGGAACGAGAAAACAAAAAAAAATTGTTTTCTTCATCCAGAAAAACATTCCTGGATCCCCTCACATATGTGAGACCCCTGTGTTATGAATCCCACTAGTCCAGTGGCAGGGTACAAAATCGGTCCAAGAGACAGGCAAAAAACATGGTCAAACAGTCCAGGGTCAGTTCCAGATCAGGCAGAGGTATGTACAGAATCAGTAGGCAGAAGTGTGGTCGAAAAACAAGCCAGGGTCAGTTACAGAGCAAGTAGAGGCATAAGGGGTGTGAAGGTAAATGGCAGGAAGTGAGGGTTATGTTTACCATACTTCACTAATAATTTAGTGAAGTATGGTAAGGGCGGAAACAGTCAACTATGCAGAGGCTTGGTTGGGAAGGACATTGGGGACAATGATAAGTGGTGTCTCTTCTAACTCCTCCTCTGGTGCATACCCGGCATTTTTTCTGACGTTTTTGGCCTGTTGGTCTGGGAGGGATTTTATCGGAAAAGTGGCGTTTGGAGAGTCTGGTAATCACATTGGAACGAATGTTTTCTGGTGGGCCGTTCGGGAATATAAGGGCAGTGGTGATTTCCTCCTGGTAGCCAAGGAAGGATTTGGGGCTTTCAGTGGAGTTGCGATACATAATGTAGCTGTTGTATATGGCCAAATTAAACAAATAAATTGAAACTTTTTTATACCACTGGTATGTTCGTCTTGTGGCAAGGTAGGGTTTGAGCATTTGGTCGTTGAAGCAGACACCCCCCATGAACCTATTGCATTCGTGGATACATGTTGGTTTTTGGATTGGGCCATTCCTCCTGGTGATCTCAACGAATGCATTGTTGTGGATCGAAGAAAACATGTAGACATCCCTTCTGTCCCTCCACTTCACAGCCAGAATTTCCTCATTCCGTAAACTCATTGTCTCCCCTCTTCTTAGCCTTTTGTTGACGAGGCTTTGAGGAAAGCCCTTGCGGTTCGTCCTTACGGTGCCACATGCTGGAGTGCTCTTTCTGTGAGAATTGCGTAACAGGGGCAAACTTGTATAAAAGTTATCTACGTACAAATGGTAGCCTTTCTCCAGGAGTGGGTTTATGAGTTCCCAAACGACTTTCCCGTGTAGTCCGGGCAATTAGGGGGATGCAGCTGTCCTTCCCTTTGTATACCATGAAGGCATATGTATACCCTGTGGCTCAGTCGCACAATTTATACAGCTTCACCCCATAGCGGGCTCTTTTGGTGGGAATAAATTGTTTTATGCCCAGCCTT
Source organism: Lithobates clamitans (assembly GCA_037952925.1). Classification (NCBI taxonomy): domain Eukaryota; kingdom Metazoa; phylum Chordata; class Amphibia; order Anura; family Ranidae; genus Lithobates; species Lithobates clamitans. The sequence goes on from JBBGZY010002013.1 coordinate 707,626, forward strand.
CCAGAAAATTTGATAAGGGACTCATCCACGCATATGTGTTGGTCTGGGGTAAACAACTGGGGGAAGATTTCAGAAAAATAATTTAGTAGTGGCCGAATTTTATAAAGCTTGTCAAAATTTGGGTCATTTCGGGGGGGGGGGGGGGGGGTACTGAGTATTATGATTATAGTGTAGGAATCTCATAATCATGAGATATCTGGTTCTGGGCATTACTGAGGAAAAGATGGGCACGTGGTGGATGGGGAGGGTTGACCCATATGAATATAATTCATTTTTTTTCGGTTAGTCCCATACAGAATGTGAGGCCCAAAAATTTTTTAAACTCCTCTACTGTTAGGGCTCTCCACTCGTAGGGACGGGCATAATAGGACGTTGGGTTACTTGTAGGGCTGCAACTAACGATTTTTTTCATAATCGATTAGTTGGCCGATTATTGTTTTGATTAATCGGTTAATAACCCTGAAAAGAAGTGTGGCGTATAATTTAGTTAATATGTGAAGTTTAAAAAAAGGCAACTTATTCTTAAATACCTCTATGCAATAGTAAATATAAATAACCAACTATATGGTTAGTGAGCAAAATATCTAATCCACTCTGAGAATAAGAGAAAGAAGAGATATACTGTATATACTATTAGAAGAGATACACTGCATATACTATTGAAGGGTGAATCTGGTAAATATCATCAGACTCAGAGATCAATTTTTTTTAATTAAAAAAACAAAACAAAACAAACATACAATATCTTCTTTCAAAAAAAATTTCATTTTAAGAATGTTCGTTCGATTTTTCAGTCGTTAGTGGTGTCAAATCGACGTTCATTTTCAACCACAGTGACGGGAAAATTTGGAAATAGAAGAAAACTTCTTGGTCAATTGGTTATTTATATTTTTTTACATTATTATATGTCTCACAGTCTATGCCTTTAAAGTCCCGTCCCTAAGGGGAAACCACATACAAACTTCTTGGTCAAAGGAATTTTCAGACAGTGATTCAGAAATTACATTAATTGTAAAAACAGAATGTTAAAAACAAGTGAAAATTTCAAACAACATTCTTCGTCTGAATATTCTCGTCTGAAAATTGGTCAGTGTGGCCAGCATAAGGCTCGGTACACACCTATGCAGTTTTCTTTTTATTTGTTTCTACAGTGCTTTTTGCGGTGCGTTTTCATTTTTGCACACGTGATTTTGCTGCGATTTGCGTTTTTGCAGTTTTTTTGGCCAATTTGTTGTTGGGCAGATTAAAAAACACAAATTGCTGCAAAAACGCATTACATGCTTTTCTGCAGCTTCTCCATTGAAGTATAATGAACCAAAAAAGCACAGTTTTGCATTAAAAAAAGTCCCTGACCCTTTCCAAATACACAGCGGCTGAAAAAAGCATAGATGTGAACGTGTACTATAGGAAACCATGTTAAAAGAACTGTAGTGTGTTTCTGCAAAAAGCACCAAAAAACACATAGATGTGAACCAGGCCTAAGACGTTTAGTAACATAATGGGGGTTAAAAAAAACGAAAATGAGCCCTTTATACCAACCTAATCGCCATCTCCGTTCCTCCCAAGATCTCCTGCTCTCTAGCTCCCTCATCACCTCCTCCCATATCCGCCTCCAGGACTTCTCCCGAGCCTCGCCCATCCTCTGGAATTCCCTACCCCAATCTGTCAGACTGTCTCCAAATGTATCCACTTTTAGGCAATCCCTAAAAAACTTTCCTCTTCAGAGAAGCCTATCCTGCCTCCATCTAACAACTGCACTATTTTCTCCATTAGCTCATCCCCCACAGCTATTACCCTTTTGTATAACCTGACCCTCCCTCCTAGATTGTAAGCTCTAACGAGCAGGGCCCTCTGATTCCTCCTGTATTGAATTGTATTGTACTGTCTGCCCTAATGTTATAAAGCGCTGCGTAAACTGTCGGCGCTATATAAATCCTGTATAATAATAATAATAATAATAATAGTACAAAAAAAGCAGATAATCACTACTGTAAGGGGTTCATTTTTTTACTGTACAACTGTGAAAGTAATTTTTACAGTAGCGATTATTTGCTCTTTTTGTACTATAAAGGGCTCATTTTATTTTTTTTTAACCCTATTATGTTACGGCCGATTAATCGATTATGAAAATAGTAATCGATTAATTTCATAATCGATAAGTTGTTTCAGCCCTAGTTACTTGCTATGAATTGTTGTGCACAGGGCTTTTTTTCTCAAACAATAGGTACTGGAACTCAACCACGACCCCCCAAAACCCCTCCCCTACACACTCCCTCCAAATTTCATTAAATAGTGGGTGTGGTTAGTCAAATTTCACGAACAGTAGGAGGGTCTTAAAGGGGCATCAAATACCAAGATTGCATTACATACAGAGTGCAGGGCTGTCACTTGTAAACACAGAAACCGGAATTCTGTGTTTACAAGTGATTGTGGTGAGCAGCCCCCCCAAGGGTCTGAGCCAGAGAGTTCCACCAAGTTCCCCCTGAAAAAAAGCCCTGGTTGTGCACACAGCTTGCACTGGGCCACAATTGATGCTAGAATGTCCTCAGTAAAAATTAAATGGAAAAAATCAATTGGGGAAATTTTTTTTGTGTCCACCTGGACTCCTGGCTGGGCAGTGAAAGGGGGAATGTTGTCTTCTCCTGAATTAGGAGGAAGCCACAAGGGGTTCTGAAGGGAATAGGGAAGGCTGGCATGGGACCTAACCCTTTGGGACTGAGGTGACACCCCACTGGTACGTGGCCTTTGTCGAGGTACTGCAGTGCTGGTGGATGGCACTGGGGTGCTGGTGGATGGCACTGCCTCCTCACCAGAACGCCTTCGTCTGGCGGGCAGACTCTCATCCTCCTCTGAGGCTGTCAGTGTTCCACTGGTAAGGACAGGCTCGTAGTCAAAGTCAGAATCAGAATTTGAAGAGGAATCCGAAGCAGAGAGCTCCCTGTTGCTCTCGTCGGCCGCAAGAATATTGTACGCCTCCTTGGCTGAAAATAATTTTCTAGACATTGTTGGTGATGACAGAAGGCACTGATGACACGTGACACTGATGACAAATGGCACTGACTACGTGACACTGATGACAGATGGCACTAATACGTGGCACTGATGACATGGAGCATGTCTGCAGTCTCCGACAGTCTCTTGGAGCATGTCTGCAGTCTCTAACTATTTTCTGTATCATGTCTGCAGTCTCTGACCACCTCTTGTATCATGTCTGCAGTCACTGACCATCTCTTGGAGCATGTCTGCAGTCTCCGAAGTCTCTTGGAGCATGTCTGCAGTCTCTTGGAGCATGTCTGCCGTCTCTGACAGTCTCTTGGAGCATGTCTGCAGTCTCTTGGAGCATGTCTGCCGTCTCTGACAGTCTCTTGGAGCATGTCTGCAGTCTCTGACTGTCTCTTGGAGCATGTCCGCAGTCTCTGACTGTCTCTTGGAGCATGTCCGCAGTCTCTGACTATCTTCTGTATCATGTCTGTAGTCTCTGACAGTCTGTTGGAGCATGTCTGCAGTCTCTGACCATCTCCTGTATTATGTCTCTTGTATCATGTCCGCAGTCTCTGACCACGTCTTGTATGATATCTGCCGTTTCTGACCATCTCTTGTATCATGTCTGCAGTCTCTGACCATCTTCTGCATTATGTCCATACCTCTGCTATGCAGTCTCTGACTATTTTAATTAGGTTCTTTAAGTTAGGCTCAGACAAAGCAATCAAAGCATATTTTATAGGTACAAGGAAGCATGGGTTTTGTCTAACCACATTATGTAAGCCCCTCCCACTGCTTGACGCTTGACCATGCCCACAATTTACTGTGGCTTAACATTCCGCAGGTCTTTTTACTCCTCCAGTGTCCCTCATTCTGAAGTTCAAAAGTTGGGAGGTATGGAAACTTCACACAACAATAAATGCCTTTCCATATCCACCCTGCGTACAATTGTTCTTTTACAAAGGTGGCAGTGATAATGCCCCACTGGCCGGTGTCTTGCCGAGAATGTTCCCTCGGCGGATAAGTTCCTCCCCTGCGCCTGCGCAGTACCAACTACTGTCAGCCGCCGGAGATAGCCGAAGCTCAAACGCTTCAATCAGCTGTACACGGCGCCTGCGCTCTGGGCCCAGATTCCTTCCCCACCATCCAAGTGGACCTAGAGGGGGAATCTAAAAGTGCCGAGCGCAGCGAGGCCGTGCCCGAAGCGTGGCGAGGGGCCCTCTTACAGGCGCCGTGTACCGCTGATTTTCAGCTGTTCCGCTTCGGCTATTTCCGCCGGATCGTACTGCGCATACGCAGTACAGTGAGGAACTTATCCGCCGAGCGGAACTTATTCGGCAGAACACCGGCAGGCCTGGCACGGAAGTCTGCATTTTAAAAGCAGCGGCAAGCCTGCTTATCTCACAGGTTTGCTAAACTGACAGAAGTTGGCTGCTTTTAAAATACAACATCTAAACACCCAGACGGAGTTCTAAGTACTGTATTGCACTATATAAACTCACTTTACTGTTATAAATAAAATAAGTGTAAATCGCAAAACTCCGGAGGGTGTGACAATATGTCCGCTTGCCCCCTTCTCACTGTATCCTTAATGTGGGCGGCTGCGGGGTGTAGCAAGATGGCGGCGACGAAACGTCACTTCCGTTACACATTCTAATGGGTCGGCGAATCTGACGGAACACCTTTAATCTGACAGAACACCGTTTCCCCGCCCCCTGCGCGTGTTCACTGGGCATGCGCTCCTCAACTATTCAGCTCTCTTGAGGTCGCTTCAGTTTAACGTTCTCGGCTTGCACTGCGTGACGTCACTCCGCCAGCGCCGGAAGTGGACCATCAAGTACACATGGGTAGATAAGACGTCTGATATTTTGTAACCAGGACCTGAGTGTGGAGCCGATTTGTCCCTAAGGAAAGCGGATAGAAAATGGCGCTCTCCAGTCCACAGGTTATCACAGAGGACAGACGAAGGGTCAAGATTGAGAAGTATTACTGTGATCTCTGCTGTACAAACTGCACTACAGCGGAGATGCTGGCTCGACACCTCCTGGGCAACAAGCATAAACATTATCTGCAGGCAAATAGACCTCAGGAGGGTGAAATCCGATTGGGTCACTTCCTGAAAGCCTACATGGAAAAAGAGCCCATTGTGGGCCTGGAATATATCCTGGAGGTGAAGAAGGACTCATTGTATACATACTCCTGCCAGCTGTGCGGTTTGCTGATTTGCAACTTGCCGTCCATAGTCGCCCATCTCGTCGATCAATCGCACATTGAATGTTATATTAAAAAACATTTTTTGTACTTATTTCCTCAATTCAGCAGAGCCCCCACAAAACGTGATTATGTGAAAGGTCTGAGAGATGCTGCAGTAAAGATTTTGGAACTGCAGGGGAATAAGAAAGAAATTCAGGATGTGCTCCCTGAGAGTGACAGGAAAACACAGGGAGCCTCCGAGGACACCCCACCATCCAAACCTGAGAGTGACGGTAAAACACGGGGAGCCTCCGAGGACACCCCACCATCCAAACCTGAGAGTGACGGTAAAACACGGGGACCCTCCGAGGACACCCCACCATCCAAACCTGAGAGTGACGGTAAAACTCGGGGACCCTCCGAGGACACCCCACCATCCAAACCTGAGAGTGACAATAAAACAAGTGGAGCCTCCGAGGACACCCCACCATCCAAACCTGAGAGTGACGGTAAAACACGGGGACCCTCCGAGGACACCCCACCATCCAAACCTGAGAGTGGAAATCTTTCTCAGTCAAAATTGAGTCCATTACAATACCAGGAGACGGGTTTGGATGAGAGCCGTGAAAGTTACCGCTACAATAAGATGCTCCAAAAATCTAGTAGCAATGGCCCACCTTTGGCCAAGAGGATCAAGCGTTCCCCTGGTGGTGACCAGGATGCCTTACCCTCAACGGCGCACATTTCAAAGCATGGGAACTCACACTATAATAAGAGCCATGCCATTAGAATGGATTGTACAGCTACACAGGAACTAGAGTTCAAAACAAATTATGAATTTTTAGAATATTTAGCTAATTTTGTGATTTCTGATGATGAAGATGTCCAATTTATTAGGACAATTACCCAAAACTGCATTAAGGCATTGACAAGTTTTCAGGAAGAAGATGCAGAGAGGCAGAAGACCGGTCATCAGCCTGAGGCTCCATTGGAGGACACAAGCAGGACTGCCCAAGAAATCCCGAGTATTTTAGAGGACGCCATCCCTAAAAATGAAGCCACCAATTTATTTTTCAATAGTCTTAAAGACATGGGTGAGTCCGAGGTGATCGGCGTTTTCCAGAAAATTGCTGCAATGAATCCTGAATTTCAAGAAATGGATATACCTTCTGTTATCAGATTCTTGAAGTATTCTGGCAGGTTAAAGAAGCATTGATGCTGTTCTCAATTACTGCTTTTATTTTCCTGAAAAGGTTCGAGACAGAATAACTTGAAACTTGTTCGGCATGTTTGCCAATGTTTGTGCTCTCTCCCTACCTCAGCCGTTTTTCATACAGTTTTCTGCCATAAATTTAATTTTTTTATTAGGGGGACATCTTGGACCCCCTGTCAAGCTTTTACCATTCACTAGAACTCAGGTGGCAATACTTTCTGCACCATCTGCCCTAAAAACAATGGTTCCCCAAACAGGAAGCGAGGAATAATGTGCAGCAGGGACAAAAAACTTTGACAGGAGTTCTACTCTACTAAAAAAAAAATCAGTTTATTTCTTTTTATCACTTTTGAAGATTTTTTTTTTTTTTCCCTTCACTTCCTGTATTGTGAAACATAGTAGGACAAGAAGTGAAGGGGAAAACTCTGTAACAGAACCACACAAAGCAGTAAAGAAAAAACTGACGGTTCTTATCTGATCTACTTTGCCACCTATGCAAAACATACAAAAATTTTGGGTGGTTATAGACTTTAGCAAGAAAAAAAGTTTTAAAAGAGAATTATGGGAATCGGGGTTATTGCAGATACATACTTACCTAGATGGATGCTGTATCTGTCCCCCGATGCCTCTGCACCGAGAACCAAGCGATCAAACACCGCCGATCACTCGGTTCTCACAGCTCCCCGAGCAGAGAGCTGGTGATTCTAAGTCACCAGCTCTCTGCTCTGTCCCCAAACACCCCGCCCCCCCCGTGCTCACTGGAGTGCTGGGCTGGGGAGGGGGCGGACCGGTCGGCTTAGGCCTTCAGCGGTTTGCTGAGACCCTGAGCCGGGTGTCGGTCCAGGGATCTGGTGGATCCCAACTCTGTGGTCGTAATGACGCGGAGCCTGGACCAACTCTGACGTCAGCAGAGAGTGGACTTCAGCCCACTGTCTTCTAAAAACGGGTCACAGGTGTGCAAAACAAATTGCACTCCTGTGAACCACAGGAGAAGTACAGCCAAATGAGCTTTGGCTGTACTTCTCCTTTTAATGCAGAGTGTTACTGACAAAAATAAATCCTGTAACTAAGCATATCTGACTTTCTTTTAAGGGAGGATATTGTGTAACAATTTAAAGCTGAATTTTAAGCATGGTTTTTCTTGCATAGCTATATTTATTCAATGTAAGTATGCATATCTCTTACCTGACTGATCTCTGTGGGAACTGTAAAGTACTTTAATCACCACTATTACAATGGTGGCAGCAGTCTTCCAGCTCCAGTACAGAGCGGCTGCCTTTCTGTATAGTAACCCCAGGTGGTTGCTTACTCAGCTCTACCCCCATTTAAACAAAGCCTTGCATTTCTTTTCTTTTTAATGAATACAGGGTGTTCTGACTGGATTATATTAGATTCAGGTGGTAATGTCACAAACTATCTCACCCAATCAGAAAATACCTTGTATTCATTGAAAGAGATGCATGACTTTCGCTGAATGGTGGCAGCTTTTATTGAGAGTTGAAGGTAATTAACCCAGGGAACTGCTGACATATTACAGCCATATCTAGGAGCAAGTACAAATATAATAAACCTAAAAATTCAGGAGAATGTGGTGCATTGTTTGCTTCTGGGATCTTTAAAGGAGAAAAACCTGAAAGCTGAGACGGATAATTCTCAACATTTCTAATTTGAACCACATAAACCAACTCCTGTTTTGTGTTGATGCTGCAAGCCATGCTTGAAACCATAAAAACATATTATTAATAATTTGGACTGTCTGGGAAATGCACAAAACTGTGAAGCCACGAAGGGTTTTATTTGCTTAAGCTAGAGAGGGCAAAGTTATGGCCTGTACACACGATCCAAATATCGTACGAAAACTGTCGTCTGAGGAAGAATCGTACGACTTTCGAGAGCCGATCACGAGAGTTCATCCGATATTTTTCGACCGGACAAGCACGAAAATTTTCCTCGTACGATTTTCGTGTTAGTCAGTATAGTTGTCATCCGAAAATTCAATACAACACATGTGAATATGTAAGAACCAGTGCGCAAAACCACAATATGAGTAAGAGAATTTTGAAACTGACGGTAAAATACCCGATGGAGAGCCGCCAACATAGATAGGTCCACTCAGTTCCCCAAAAGATAGAATATTAAATAAAAATATGTGGCGCTATTCCATCAATCAGTAACAAATAAAATGTAAGATGAAATGGGCAGAGTGCACTCCACCTCATATAATAAATGCCAGGAAAAAGTAGCCTAGAAATAAATGTCACCATACAAGAATAGATCAAAAAAGAGAGATACAGTTCTGCAATATGAAAAAATATATGCAATTTAAATACAAAGTGACTCAGTGCTTGGTGAAATATACCGGTCACCCCTCATCAGGTGAAAAAATATCTGTGAATATGAAAAACTGACTTCCCAAATTAAATGCTCACAACCAAAATTCATACACAAGTGATAACCAGTAGCTCACAAGTAATCACTGGAGATAAATTAATTCTAATGCTGATAGCAAAATAAATACATAAATAAAGTGGCTCTTCAACGTGAGCTGAGAATTAAAAATAGTAAAGTGACATATAGTGCAAAAATTCCATAAGATCAGCAAAAATTATGTGCATACAATGCGCAATAATAAAATGAATACCCAAATGAATAGTGCAATCATGCCAAAGTAAATAAAGTATTAAAGAAGCGTCGGCACCTGACTCCTCCTACCCTGACCTGGTCAGGGTAGGAGGAGTCAGGTGCCGACGCTTCTCGGGGACAGCCGAACCCGGAAGCTTTGTTCACATCTACTGTTTGCTGTCAATTTTAATGTAAGTTACTACGTTTTTTTTCAATAAATGGTTTTTAATACTGCACCATGAGACCTCTCCTTTGTTATTAAATAACCGCTGGGACCGCTGAGAGTGCTGAGAGCTGTGGGAGGAGTTGCAGAGAGACAGACCCATTTGATGTTTAAAGACACGCTGCAGGAAACACATCCTCTCCTAGAAATATCCACCCGCTCTATTTGGCCCATTGGGGGCCGCTGCTGGAGGTGAGAGGCTGGGGGAAACACCTGGGAGATGCACTAGAACGTGCATAGAAGAAAAATTACCAGTCACTGCACACTTTTTTGCACTGTGTTTAAAGACTTTTTTGTGGAAATCACCCATCACTACTGCACCTTTTGTATGGACTATATTGCACTATTGTCACCGTTTGGGACAGCATCTCTGTGGTGGGATTAGCTGTCCTATTACAATCGATTTTTTTATCTTAATTACCAATTCATTATTATTTAATACTTTATTTACTATGGCATGATTGCACTATTCATTTGGGTATTCATTTTATTATTGCGCATTGTATGCACATAATTTTTGCTGGTCTTATGGAATTTTTGCACTATATGTCACTTTATTATTTTTAATTCTCAGCTCACGTTGAAGAGCCACTTTATTTATGTATTTATTTTGCTATCAGCATTAGAATTAATTTATCTCCAGTGATTACTTGTGAGCTACTGGTTATCACTTGTGTATGAATTTTGGTTGTGAGCATTTAATTTGGGAAGTCAGTTTTTCATATTCACAGATATTTTTTCACCTGATGAGGGGTGACCGGTATATTTCACCAAGCACTGAGTCACTTTGTATTTAAATTGCATATATTTTTTCATATTGCAGAAATGTATCTCTCTTTTTTGATCTATTCTTGTATGGTGACATTTATTTCTAGGCTACTTTTTCCTGGCATTTATTATATGAGGTGGAGTGCACTCTGCCCATTTCATCTTACATTTTATTTGTTACTGATTGATGGAATAGCGCCACATATTTTTATTTAATATTCAATACAACACATGACATCACTTCCGATATTTTTTATTTTTTTTCTGTCGTAAGAGAAGTTTCGTGACTTTATTTACCTATTCAATTTCTACTTGCGACTATTAAGCGAAAAGGGTCGTACGATATTCGGATCATGTGTACATGCCATAAGCCACAATTCTGCCAATAAGTCACCAATCATCTTCCAGGTTTTATTGCCAAAGCTTAATTGAACAAGCTGAGGTTAGAAGCGAATTGGTTTCTCTGCAGAGATGTGACTAATTTTGCCCACTCTAGCTTTAGTAAATAAACACCTAAGTGACCCCTAGAAGTATTCTACCCATAAAATAGGGGTGTACTTTCTCACTTTTAATGCTGCAAACTCACCTTGGATGATGAAAAATTGTCCCCCAAAGTGCACAGGATCTGACACTCAGAATTGATGTCATGGGTCCCCCGCAGCTCTCACTGAACTAATGCCCTTCGCATCACTAATGTCTCATGTAGGGATGTGGAGTTCAGCAAGATTTGTCTGGGGGACACAGGAAATCAACACTCCTGAAAGTGTCTGTTTGAATTCCACAGGACAATTTTTTAGGATTAGAGCAGCACTGATATGAGCAGGTGGAAGAAAAAAGGTGACTACACACTTTTTATTTTACAGGTAGATACATTCTTTGCAGCTTTTGTAGAGCCTTTTTAAGGGAACACAAAAAGAAAAGTTATTGCTATAATGTAGATCAGGTATGAGACGCATCAGCAGTTTTTGGTTTAATATCCTTGGGTTCATAATAAAGATGTGATTTTACATTTTGATTTCATAGTAAAGATGAAGTTTTACATTTGATAAGTCCCATCTGAAGTGCTGAACAATGCGCTTGTTTGTAATAAACTTATCGCCTAAAACCTGTAAACCCAGCTTACTTGTTAACAGTAGTCAGGAAGTTGGCTGTATATATATTTTTTTCTCTTTTCTTTGTAAGGATGCTCCTAAATGCTTTGGGATCCCCCAAATTCAGTGCACTCAATTCATAAGTTGCAACTTTCTGATCTATTTGCTGCAATATTGAAAATGCACTGACCTTGAACAATATTTCTGATTTTCTAATCTTGTTTTTTTGGGGAAAGTGACTCAAAGTGCTGAAGCTAGAGTAAGCCAAGCAATTAGTATTTTTAGTTTTTCCAAATGGAGTTCAGCAGTGACTGCTTCCATATTACTGTCAATACAAGTTTCCTTTAAAATATATCTAAGGCTATAACTTTTTTATTATTTTTGGATAAGTTCACCTTTGGGAACATCTTACACCTTGTTACACCCAGTTTTAGGCTGGAGCATATAACAGGTTCCGCCCCCCGCAGTCACAATTTGAAAAGAGCTCGGCTGTGCAGGGCTCCGCCTGTACAGCTGAATCATTCATTCACCGTACTGACAGCCTTTGCAGCTGATGACTCGTAGTTCTCAATGAACTAGGAAAGTGCTTCTGGGCATTCTCATAGTTCATTGATTCTTCCTGGACTGAAGTAACTGCCCACCCATACAGGAAGTAAGGGCAGACCGCTACACTTACTGCCTGCAGGAGTCGGATATTGCACATGCGATCTGCTGATTGCAGGTGCAGTGCTTTACAGACTCTTAAGAAAAAATTGTAAATGCACAGATTTTTTACCAGTAAAGTGCATTTATTTCTTTTTTTTTTTTTTTTTTTTTTTTTTTTTAAAAAGTGAATTTATCCTTTAAAAGTATATTTAAGGCTATAACTTTTTAAAATTATTTTTGAATATAGTAGGTTTAAACATCTCTCAGGTTTTTTTTTTTATTTTTTTTTTTTTTTAATGTTTGTTTCCATTGGGGAGATTTTCTGTGGGGCTGAATCTTCTCTACCTGGCGCACGGGGTGGGCCCCCGTAAATGGCTCGCGTGGGGCCCATCGGATGGCGTCATTGGTGCCGGATAGAGCCTCCCTTTTGGGGGGTTCTGCCCGTAGACTGGTGGGGTTGCGCGCGCCGGTGGGCTTGGAATGTATAGCGCTGCCTCGCAAAGCAGCGCCAGGCTCAGTTGGTCCCGGGACCTCTTCCACGTATGCGCGGTTATCCCCTGAGCCACGTGCGTGCCTCCGGCGCTATATTCAGGTCCCCGGGCCGGCTGTATCCACAGTGCTTTGCCTTGGAGGACATCAGTAGAAACGACTTCTATTTACCAACAGGTAATTACCATTTCCATCTTGGATGTAGGGCTCTATGGTCCACATATATGGTATATTGATTTCGTAATTCGTGAAACGCATCAACGCTCATGATGAGGAACCCCATTACTGTCATTCAGAGGGGTGATCAATCCCATCCTCTGTACAGAGCCGCTGGCAGGTTTAATTCAGTATTGGCACTTTGAAATAAATAAGTTGGTTTTGTGTTGTAGTTTGGGCACTCGGGCTCAAAAAGATTTGCCATCACATACTGGATGAGCCCACAGGCAAACCAAACTGGAGCCTTTCCCCTGCAGTCCCTCCTATTGGCAGAAATGCATATTTCTCTTGTTTAACCCCTTGCCGACCGACTCACGCCAATATACGTCGGCAGAATGGCACATACAGGCATATTAACGTACCTGTTCGTTGCCCTTTAAGACTCGGCATTGTGGGCGCGCGCCCGCCCGCCGCGAACTCTGTGAGTGTGATCGCAGGGATACCCACGACCGTCTCACGGAGAGGAAGAACGGGGAAATGCTGATGTAAACAAGCATTTCCCCATTCTTCCTAGTGACAGGACACTGATTACAGCTCCCTGTGATCGGGAGCGGTGATCAGTGTCGTGGCACATGTAGCCCACCCCCCACCCCCCCCCCCCACAGTTAGAACACATCCCTAGGACAAACTTAACCCCTGCAGCGCCCCCTACTGGTTAACCCCTTTACTGCCAGTCACATTTACACAGTAATCAGTGCATTTTTAAGCGCACTGATCGCTGTATAAATGTGAATGGTCCCAAAATAGCGCCAAAAGTGTCCCGATCTGTCCGCCATAATGTCGCAGTCATGATAAAAATCGCAGATCGCCGGCATTACTAGTAAATCTGGGAGATGCTAATGTAAACAAGCATCTCCCCGTTCTGCCTAGTGACACTGTCACTGATCATAGCTCCCTGTGATCGGGAGCTATGATCAGTGATGTCACCCGTAGCCACGCCCCTAACAGTTAGAATCACTCCCTAGGACACACTTAACCCCTTCCTAGCCAGCTAGTGGTTAACCCCTTCCCTGCCAGTGTAATTTTTACAGTAATCGGAGCAATTTTATAGCACTGATCGCTGTAAAAATGACAATGGTGCCAAAAATGTGTTAATTTTGTCCGATGTGTCTGCCTCTGCCATAATGTCGCAGTCACGATAAAAATCGCAGATCGCCGCCATTACTAGTAAAAAAAAAAAAAAAAAATTATTCATAAAAATGCCATAAAACTATCCCCTATTTTGTAGACACTAACTTTTGCGCAAACCAGTCAATGAACGCTTATTGCGATTTTTTTTTTTTTTTTTTTTAATTTTTTTTTTATATATTTTTTGGGGGATATTTATTATAGCAAAAAGTAAAAAATATTGTTTTTTTTTTTTTTTTTATTCAAAATTGTCACTTTTTTTTGTTTATAGCGCAAAAAATAAAAACCGCAGAGGTGATCAAATACCACCAAAAGAAAGCTCTATTTGTGGGGGAAAAAAGGACAACAATTTTGTTTGGGTACAACGTCGCACGACCGCGCAATTGTTAGTTAAAGCGACGCAGTGCCGAATCGCAAAAAGTGCTCTGGTCTTTGGCCAGCCAAATGGTCTGAGGCTGAAGTGGTTAAGAACTGCATTGAGAAGTACGGTGTTGCTTGAATTGAATTCCAGGTTTTGCTTGTCTTCAGCTGAAAAAAACTTGCAATTATTTAAGGCCCCTTTCACATGAGCCTCGGACTGATCTCTCGCTGAGCCGGCGGATGACAGATCCCTCTCTGCTCACTGAGCGGGGAGGGGCTTGTCAGGCGCCGCTGCCGCCTATGGAGTGATCAGACGAAAACGGACGGCGTGTCCGTTTTCGTCATATCTCCCCCGATCCGCCAGCGACGGACCTGGACGTAAAGCCATCCGTCTGCTTTTAGCGGATCGGACGGGGTCGGATGTCAGCGGACATGTCTCCGCTGACATCCGACGCTCCATAGACTAACATGGAGCGCCCGTTCAGGTCCGCCGTCAAAACTGACAGGCGGACCTGAACGGCCCGATCGTGTGAAAGGGGCCTAAGACATTCAGGGATTGATTTACTAAAACTGGATAATGCAAAAACTGGTGCAGCTGTGCGTGGTATCCAATCCGCTTCTAACTTCAGCTTGTTCAATGAAGCTTTGACAAAAAAAACCTAGAAGCTGATTAGTTTCTATGCAGAGCTGCACCAGATTTTGCAGTTTTAGTAAATCAACCCCAAAGTCTCAAATCTTTTATTAGGACCTTCCTGTTCTATAGTTTGAATCCCATGTCATCAATATATTATTTATCATTGTATAAGAACATATTTCAAATTCTCCAGAACCCCCCCCCCCCAAAAAAAAAACTGCTTTGGAAAAAAAAAAACTTTTTTTTTTTTTTTTTTTCAGCCTTTTTTTTTTTTTTTACCAAGCCTTTGGCCTCTTTCACACAAGGGATCCGTATGCCCGTTTTTCATCCTTCCGTTTTCGGATGAAAAACGGACATACATGTATCCCTATGGAGCGTCGGATGTCAGCGGTGACATGTCCGCTGACATCCGACCCGCTCCGATCCGAAAAGTGTAACGGAGGAGAAACCCACTTTTCCATCCGTTTTTGGATCGGATCGGGTGACGGCGGACACTACGGTCCGTCATCATCCGATCCCCCATAGGGGAGAGCGGCGCTCTGACAGGTCCGTCGCTGTACAGTGTGCAGAGACAGACCTGTCGTCTTCCTGCTCAGCGGGGATCGGCGGAGTGATCCCCGCTGAGCAAGCGGGTGTTCACGGGGCGGATCATCGCTGATCCGCCCCGTGAGAAAGAGCCCTTACTCTGAAAACTTTTTTATTGCTATCTATGCTCCGACTTGGGAGATTCACCCCTCTATTTATTTGTCCAGGTAACCATTGCCACTAGAAGGGGTAAGGTGAAATCTTCCAGTGAATACACAAGTTTTAGTGACAGCTGTCCACTCCCTTTCTAAAGCTAACCTCCCCTTCCCATTGTCTTTCTGGGACAGGAAGTGAATGAAAATCTTCACAGCAGGACTGACACAGGCTGACAAAAAAAAAAAAAAAAAACCTTATGAGTTTATACCCTTTCCTACACTGAAAAGGGGATTTAGCCTAATTTTCAATCCAAGCAAGAGGTGTCAGACAAAAGGAAGTGAGTGTAAATCTGCATATAAAAGCCAACAAAGGTTGTAACCCCTCTCCATTTTATCCAAAATCTGAAAACAACATGGTTTTAGCTGAGGTTTTTCATTGTTATTCCAAACTTGTAATTGTCGATGTAAAGAAGCCTGTGCAGCAGAGCTATTAGGCGCCATTCACACTTTAGCGACTTGTCATGCAACTTTTTTCCCACCACAAATAGAGCTTTTCTTTGGTGGTATTTGATCACCACTGGGGTTTTTTATTTTTTGCTAAACAAATAATAAAAGGCCGAAAATTTTGAAAAAAAACAAACGTTTTTCTTCAGGTCTGTTATAAAATTTTGTAAATAAGTTTTTTTTTTTTTTTTTCCTTCACTGATGAGGCGGCAATGATGATGCACTAATATGCAGCACTGATAGATGGCACTGATGGGCACTCTTAGTTGGCACTGATAGGCCGCACTGATGAGCACTTATAGGTGTCACTGATGGACGGAACTGATAGGCAGCACTTATTAGGATGCCCTGACAGGCATCCGTGATGGGCATTGATTGGTATCCCTAATGGGCATTAATGGGCACTGACATCCCTGGTGGGCATGGGCTGGCAACCCTGGTGGGCTCTAGTGGGCATCCTTGATGGGTCTGCACTGATAATTTACTGATTATCAGCGCAGACGCGACTTGAGTGCAAAAGCCGCGTTCCAAATCACGGGTCTTTGGCATCGCACAAGTGTGAACGGAGCCTAACATATCCAATTTTCTTGGTTTTACTTAGAATGTTCATATTCAGTTTTTTCTATTTAGCAAAATGCAATAAGTAGTGTAGATATTTTTCTACAGCTACAATTTGCTTTGCTTGATCAGGGTCATTTTAGCCAAAACTAATATTCCTGTTTTGGTTAGTCATGGCCAAAATATTGGCAATCTTCCATTTCGGTCAGATAATGCACCACTTTGCCCAGAAAATTGTTGCAATTACAAATGTTTAGGCATTCTCATGTTTATTTCTTTTGTATTGGTAGGACACAAAAAAGTAGAGAAACAAAAAGCCAAATCTAACACATTCCTAGCAAAACTCCACAAATGTACTGGACAAAATTATTGGCACCTTCTCGAAATTGTAAGAAATAATTGCATACCAAGTTTGATGCTCCTGTAATTTGTAAATAAACTAACCTGTATCAATTAACAGGTGCTGACAATATAGAAATCACACCAGCAACCAGTTAAAATGGTGAAAAATTGACTCAACCTTTCTGTTGTGTGTCTCTGTGTGCCACACGGAGCATGGAGAAGAGAGAGAGCAACAAAGAATTGTCCAAAGGTTTGAGAACAAAAATTGGGGAAAAGCATGGACAATCTCAAGATTACAATTCTATCTCCAGTGATCTAAATGTTTCTGTGTCCACTGTGTGCAACATTATCAAGAAGTTTACAGCCCATGGCACTGTAGCTAATCTCCCTGGACATGGATGAAAGAAAAATTGATCAAAGATTGCAATGAAGGATTGTTCAAATAGTGAATAAAGAATCTTAATCAACTTCCAGACAAATTCAAGCTGACCTTCAGGCACAGAGTACAACTGTGTCAGCTCACACTATACATCACCATCTGAATGAAAAGGGACGCTATGGTAGGAGACCCAGGAGGACACCACTGCTGACACAGAAACAAAAAAGCCAGATTGGGGTTTGCCTAAATTTACCAGTGGAAGCCAAAATGCTTTTGGGAGAATGTGCTGTGGGCAGACAAATCAAACTTGTAGCTTTTTAGTAAAGTCCATCATTCTACTGTTTTCAGAAAAACATATGAGACCTTTAATGGTTCACGCAGATTTACTGTGGCAGATTGGCTCCCCTGGGCGAAATCCCGTATGGGTACATCCTTCCCTTTAGCGGCCACCAGAGGGCGCTGCATGGCAGGGGACCCGATGCGCGTGGCTGATCGCGTGCACGAATGCCAGCATGGGGATTTGTGTGTGTAAACACACAAATCCCTGTGCTGTCAGGGGAGAGGAGACCTATTGTTTTCTCCTACTAAGTAGGAACAACTATATTTTTCCCCTCCTAGTCAATCCTATCACTATACAGTTAGAACACACTGAGGGAACACACAATTACCCCTTGATCGATCCCTAGTGTTAACCCCTTCCCTGCCAGTGTCATTTATACATTGATCAGTGCATTTTTTTAGCTCTGATCACTGTAATAATGTCACTGGTCCCCAAAAAGTGTCACTTGGGGTAAGATTTGTCCGCCGCAGTCCCGCTAAAAATCGCAGATTGCCGCCATTACCAGTAAAAACATAAAAAAAAAATAAAAGTCCATAAATCTATCCCCTATTTTGTAGATGCTATAACTTTTGCGCAAACCACTCAATATATGCTTATAGCAATTTTATTATTTTTAACCAAAAATATGTAGCAGAATACATATTGGCCCAAACTGATAAATACTTTTTTTTTTTTTCTTTTCAGTTGCCGACCTTTTTTTGTTTATAGCGCAAAAATTAAAAACCGCAGAGGTGATCAAATACCACCAAAAGAAAGCTCTATTTGTGGGGAAAAAAGGACATCAATTTTGTTTCGGTACAGTGTCGCACGACCGCGCTATAGTCAGTTAAAGCGACGCAGTGCTGTATCGCAAAAAATGTGGCCTGGTCATTAAGGGAGTAAATCCTTGCGGGGCTGAAGTGGTTAATAATTAAGAATGTCCCCCGTCGTAGCTCCATTGTGTCTTCTGCCTCTGCTTCTTCTCTCTCCGTCGATGACTTCTTCCTCCCCCGATGCTGGCTCCCGCTGTTGTCAGGTCCAGTGTCTGGCAGTTCTGATACAGCCATGGAGCGTGGCCATCCAGGGGATGTCACAGGAGGACCCGTCCCTAGTCACCTTCCATTCCTATCAGCAGGGGATATTTCTGCTAATTGGAGCAGACCTGGGTGGATGGCAGGTCCATATGCGCTCAATTATTGCAGAGTGGACACAGACAGAGCCCACTCTGCTCTATGGGTGGCTGGGTGTAAATGGACTCTTTGTTGTTATCGCTCTCACTCTCTCATACTGGTTACTGGAAGTTCAACATGGCACCTCATGGCACAGAACTCTCTGAGGATCTGAAAAAAAATTGTTGCTCTTCATAAAGATGGCCTAGGCTATAAGAAGAATGCCAAGACCCTGAAACTGAGCTGCAACACGGTGGCCAAGACCATACAGCGGTTTAACAGGACAGGTTCCACTCATAACAGGCCTCACCATGGTCGACCAAAGAAGTTGAGTGCACGTGCTCAGCGTCATATCCAGAGGTTGTCTTTGAGGAATAGACATATGAGTGCTGCCAACATTGATGCAGAGGTTGAAGGGGTGGGGGTCAACCTGTCAGTGCTCAGACCATACGCCACACACTGCATCAAATTGGTCTGCATGGCTATCTTCCCAGAAGGAAGTCTCTTCTGAAGATGATGCACAAGAAAGCCCACAAGCAGTTTGTTGAAGACAAGTAAACTAAGGACGTGGATTACTGGGACCATATCCTGTGGTCTGATGCATGTGTGGCGGCAACCAGGTGAGGAGTACAAACACAAGTGTGGCTTGCCTACAGTCAAGTATGGTGGTGGGAGTGTCATGGTCTGGGGCTGCATGAGTGCTGCCGGAACGGGGAAGCTACAGTTCCTTGAGGGAACCATGAATGCCAAAATGTACTGTGACATACTGAAGCAGAGCATGATCCCCTCTCTTTGGAGACTGGGCTGCAGGGCAGTATTTCAACATGATAATGACCCCAATCACACCTACAAGACGACCACTGACTTGCTAAAAAAGCTGAGGGTAAAGGTGATAGACTGGCCAAGCATGCCTCCAGACCTAAACCCTATTGAGCATCTGTGGGGCATCCTCAAGCGGAAGGTGGAGGAGTGCAAGGTCTATAACATCCACAAGCTCCGTGATGTCATTCTGGAGGAGTGGAAGAGGACTCCAGTGGCAACCTGTGAAGCTCTGGTGAACTCCACGCCCAAGAGGGTTAAGGCAGTTCTGGAAAATAATGGTAACCACACAAAATATTGACACTTTGGGCCCAATTTGGTGTACTCACTTTTGTTGCCAGCAGTTTAGACATTAATAGCTGTGTGTTGAGTTATTTTGAGGCGACAGCAAATTTTACACTGTTATACAAGCTGTACACTCACTACTTTACATTGTAGAAAAGTAGGGGTGCAACGGATCGTTACTGATCCGTGATCCATACAGGTCAACCTCCGCGGATCGACGCACCCGTGATCCGCGGAGCGCTCGGCGGCCTCGGCCATAGGAAAGGCCGCGGCTTCGGCCTAGCTCCGGAGTGGCGGCCATCTTGGTACACCCGGCGGCGGCCGCTGTATCGTCAGGAAGTGATGTTTCATCGCCATCTTGCTACACCCCACACTCCTGCACACTACTGTAATGATAGAGTGAGAAGGGGGCAAGAGGACATCTTGTTACACCCACCGGAGTTTTAGATTTAAAAGCTATTTTCCACACAAAACGGAGCTTATATGCATAAATACAGTATTTGTAGATCGGACGGACTGTTTAGATGTTAAATTTTAAAAGCAGCAGCAAACCTGCTGAACTTACATGACTGCTAATGTGACAGAAGCCCTCATAGTTTCACATTTAACATTAAATGTAAAAATCAGAGGTGTTCTGTTCACATTAGCAACCATGTAAGGTCAGCAGGTTTGCTGCTGCTTTTAAAATTTAACATCTAAACAGTCCGTCCGATCTACAAATACTGTATTTATGCATATAAGCTCCGTTTTGTGTGGAAAATAGCTTTTAAATCTAAAACTCCGGTGGGTGTAACAAGATTTGTCTTTTTTTTTTTTCTTTGCTGATCCGAAAGTGATCCGACCCGTGACTCTGATCCGAGGATCGATCCGATCCGTGAGTTTTTTGATCCGTTGCACCCCTATAGAAAAGTGTCATTTCTTCAGTGTTGTCACATGAAAAGATATAAGAAACTCAAAAAATAGGTAGACCTTGTGGGCACATATGAGAGGAAGCCTTGTTAAAAAATTATAAATTTTATAACAACCTGATTGGAAAACATACAATCAACACCCTATATGGACACAGTTACCAGTCCATTTGTTGACCATGTTGACGAGCAAGTGTGAAGGCATCATTGGATCAATTTTTTCTACTTAATATATTTTACCATCATTTTCATAAATAGATCCAACCTTCATAACTGCTTTATCGGGTAACTGTTAACTGTGTCCATATAGGGTGTTGATTGTATGTTTTCTATGTTTTTTAATCCTGTTGTAATAATATTTTTTTAACAAGGCTTCCTCTCATATGTGCCCACAAAGTCCACCTATTTTTTGAGTTTCTCAATCCTATATATTTTGGATGTTGACATGGTGAGGGTCCTCCCTTCCTATGAAAAGATATAATACAATATTTACAAAAATGTGAGGGGTGTACTCACTTTGGTGAGCTACTGTATAGCCAACACACTGTATTCCAAAGCTTTTTTAGGCTTACACTTGCCAAAGAAGTAGCCCCTTACCTAGCAACATGTTGATTTTTTGCAGTGAATTACTCATAATGGCAGCTATTATATACCTATTAGTAAGGGACTGATTGGAAAATATTTTTTTTTATCGAACTGTGTCTACCATAACACTACCCTGCCCCTAAATTGAAAATACTGCAGACCAAAGGGTCTTCATTATTCTTTCATCCAGCGTCCATACATCCTAGCCTAGGTTCACACCGAGCATCTTGTGAATGTGTTTGAAGCACTACATGCATAGTATGGCCCATTCCTTTCAATGTGCTGCCCTAAGCCTCCTAAACACACCAAAGAAGCTCATGTACAATAATGTATGTGATAGTCCAGTGGTTCTCAACACCTGTCCTCAGGACCCACTAAGGCTGGATTCACACCTATGCATTTTTAGTGCTTTTTGCATTTTGCAGATTTGCACTACAGAACATGTTGCATAGGAAACCATGTTAAATGGACTGTAGTGCAAATCTGCAAAATGCAAAAAGCACTAAAAATGCATAGGTGTGAATCCAGCCTAACAGGCCAGATTTTAAGTATTACCTTGGGGAGATGCAGACTAGAATACTGCAATCACTGAGCAGCAAATTATATCACCTGTGATGTATTTCAGTTATCTTGCAAACCTGGCCTGTTAGTGGATTCTGAGGACAAGAGTTGAGAGCCACTGTGATGGTCAGAACCAAAAACGACTATGTCATTCATGTGATAGGAAAGGTCATCCTGAGCCTGGATTCATAGAGGGAATACAGCTGAATTATTTTTCATATACATTTACCTGTCTACTGTTAACCACTTCAGCCCCAGAAGGATTTGCCCCCTTAATGACCAGACCATTTTTTGCGATACGGCACTGCGTTGCTTTAACTGACAATTGAGCAAAATTGACCTCATTTTGGTGGTATTTGATCACCTCTGCAGTTTTTATTTTTTGTTCTATAAAGAGCGACAATTTATTCTTTATAATACATATCCAAAAATATTTAAAAAAAAAAAATTATTCATCAGTTTAGGCCGATATATATTCTTTTACATATCTTTGGTAAAAAAAAGAAGCAATTGGCATATATTGATTTGTTTGCACAAAAGTTATAGCGTCTACAAAATAGGGGATAGATTTATGGCATTTTTATTTTTTTTTTACTAGTAATGGCGGCAATCTGCGATTTTTAGTGGGACTGCGACATTGCAGCGCACAGATCGGACACGTTTGACACTTTTTTGGGACCATTGACACTTATAAAGTGATCAGTGCTATAAATAGGCACTGATTACTTTGTAAATGTCACTGGCAGGTAAGGGGTTAACACTAGGGGGCGATCAAAGGGTTAAATGTGTTCCCTAGGTGTGTTCTAACTGTAGGGAACACGGTTCCCTCCCTGAGTAAGGGGGGTCACTGGCTCTTTGGTAAGCCCCCAGTATGTATATATCCTGGGTGTCACATTCGCTGTCCCTGGATTCCTTTCTCACTTGGCACGGAATTTCATATGGGGCTTTTTTCATTTGATTGTTTTTAATTTGTGAATTATCACTTTTGTTTTTTTTAAGCACTTTCTGGATTCATCTCACCTATTCAGTGTTTTATGTCATTCGTTTTATTCATTGTATTTTATCACACTGTTTGATTTAGCGCTGCACTTTTTTTCACTTGTCTATATATGCCTAGTATCAAGGGTATAATGTTCAGCAGCTGATTATTTGGTCCAAGAGCAGATATCTCCTTTTTTTTTGTATTATGCTGCATTTTTTACAACACGCTGCAGTGCATATTAATACCATAAAGCAGAAGAAAACATTGGTGCAAAAAACACCTTGCTGCAAAGCTAAATTTAAAATGCAAACCAACATGGACATGTTAAGCATGTGCTATTGGGTGAACAAGCCTTAGGTGGAACTTACAATGTTACTGTGAAGGCTACTTTAAAACACTTGACCACCAGAAGCTTTTACCCCTTTAATGACCAGAGCATGTTTTGCTATTCAGCACTGCACTACTTTAACTGGCAATTGCGTGGTCATGCAACGCTGTACCCAAATTAATTTTTTATCATTTTTTTAACATAAATAGAGCTTTTTTTGTTGTATTTAATCACCTCTTTTTTTTTTTTTTTTTGCTATATAAACGCATTGGCTGAAACCTGCTGACAAATTTGTGCTGTGTCCAATCACAGCATGGGTGAGCAGAGTGCACGTACATGAGCGTCCCAAACCCGGAAGCAAGCCAGGTCCCTGCACCTGCCGCCCACTAGTAGTATGTTTACTGTGATCGGGTTGGCAAGAGAAAAAGGGGTTGTAAACCCTTGTTTTCTTTTTTTTAAAACAAAAATAACAACCATGCCTATACTTACCTCCTCTTCTTCTGCCGTTTTCCCTGGGAACACCCGTGCAGGTTCGCTCCTGAGTCCTGCTGCTGCGCCCATTGACACAGACAGCGGGAATCGGCCCCTCCCCCGTGTCACTGGTTTTGATTGACAGCAGTAGGAGCCAATGGCTCCTGCTCCTATAAATCTGTGCAATGAGGAGAGAGATAGCGGCTGGAGCCCCTGCACTCACGCACGTCACTGGATCGAATCGGGCTCAGGTAAAAAAAAAAGGGGGGTTCTGGGGGGAGCTGCAGTGCAGAAGGTTTTTCGCCTTAATGCATAGAATACTTTAAGGTGAAAAACCTTGAGGCTTTACAACCACTTTAACCACTTGCCGCCCGTAGGACATATGTGGGTTTCAGTGGTTATACCAGGATGATGGGTCTAGTAGACCCCAACTCTCTTCATAAGAGGACCTGTCACGGCCCATATTGTCACAAGGGATTTTGTTTATCCTTTGTGATAGCAATAAAGTTAGTGCAAAAGAAAAAAAGTGTAAACAATTTTTTTTTGAAGTGCTACCATCCCACCGTGCTTATGTGCGAATGCGAACGAATAAGTGACTCCCATACATATATGTAAACGGTGATCGCACCACACGTGAGGTATTATCGCATACGTCAGAGCGGGAGCAATAATTCTAGCACCAGACCTCCTGTGCAACTCTAAACTGGTAACCTGTAAAGGCGTTTAAAGAAGAGGTGAAGTCTGCTCTCTGCTGACGTCACCAATTTCCGTCCAGGCACTCCCGACCATTGAGTCTGGATCCACTAGGTGCCCGGACTGACACCCATGTCAGCCTCTCAGTGAGCCAATGGGAGCCTGTGATGGCCCGCTCCACCCCCTCCACAGCCCAGCGCCCCGATGAGCGAGGAGGGAGCAGAGAGCTGTGAGAGCTGCAGCTCTCTGCTTATGGAGCTCTGAAAACCGAGTGATGTTCGATCGCTCGGTTCTCAGTGTAGAGGCGCTGGGGGACAGATGCAGCATCCACCTAGGTAAGTATGAATGTGCGAAATAACTAATTCCTTTACTTCTCTTTTAAAGAGGAAGTAAACTTCCTTTACTGACTTTTACCTGTAGGTAAGCCTATAATAAGGCTTACCTATAAATAGTTTAAATATCTCCTAAATGTGAGACGTCACTGGCACATGCGCCTGGGCCGTTCCTTCCGAGCCCTGTGCTGTAAACGGTGGCTCCCACGCGCCTACGTGGAAGTGACATCATTGCAGCTCCAGCCAGTCACAGAGCTGAAGACCATTAACCTGGAAGCAAGACGGGTGAAGATGGAAGCGGCTGCAGGGCTGACATTGCGGCGCTGGAACAGCTTCATTTCAAGGTAAGTTTTACATAATGTGCTAGAATGTGATACATACTAGCACATTATGACTACCATGCAGGAGAAAAAAAAAACATCCAGCGGTTTAAAGCGTCGCCTATGGAGAATTTTAACCACTTCAAGTCCCGCCCATAGTCAAATGACGTCCGCAGGAGGGATCTGCCATCCTGGGCGGGCGTCATATGACTTCCTGGGCTTCCTGGCCGTCTGGGGGGTGCGCGCCCCCGCCGCGTCACTCGGGAGCCAATGCGCGTGCCCGGCGTCCACGATTGCCCGGTAACAGAGCCGGGACGTGGATCTGTGTGTGTAAACACACAGATCCACGTCCTGTCAGGTGAGAGGAGACCAATCATGTGTTCCGTGTACAGAGGAACACTGATCGGTCTCCTCCCCTTGTGAGTCCCCTCCCCCTACAGTTAGAATCACTCCCTAGGAAACACAGTTAACCCCTTGATCGCCCCTTAGTGTTAACCCTTCCCTGCCAGTGACATTTATACAGTAATCCGTGCATTTTTATAGCACTGAATGCTGTATAATTGTCAGTGGTCCCAAAATGGTGTCAAAAGTGCCCGATATGTCTGTCGCAATGTCACAGTCATGATAAAAATTGCAGATCGCCGCCATTACTAGTAAAAAAAAAAATTATAATAAAAATGCCATAAAACTATCCCCAATATTGTAGACACTATAACTTTTGTGCAAACCAATCAATATACGCTTATTGTGATTTTTTTTACCAAAAATATGTAGAAGAATACATATCGGCCTAAACTGAGGAAAAAAAAATTTTTTTAAAAAAAATAATGGGATATTTATTACAGCAAAAAGTTAAAAATATTGTTTTTTTTCAAAATTGTCGCTCTTTTTTTGTTTATAGCTCAAAAAAATAAAAACCGCAGAGGTGATCAAATACCACCAAAAGAAAGCTCTATTTATGGGGGAAAAAATGATAAAAATTTCATTTGGGTACAGTGTAGCATGACCGCGCAATTGTCATTCAAAGTGCGAGAGAGCTGAAAATTGGCCTGGGCAGGAAGGGGGTGAAAATGCCGGTATTGAAGTGGTTAAGCACTGTAGTTTGCCACCATTCCACGGGCAGACGCAATTTTAAAGCGTGACATGTTAGGTGTCTATTTACTCTGCGTAATATCACCTTTTTTTCCCCCAAAAAATGAGTTTAAAAAAAAAAAATCGCTTTGCAAATATTGTCTGACATAAAAAATTGCAACACCCACCTCTGCTAAAAATATATATATATATATATATATATATATATATATATATATATATATATATATATATATATATATATATATATATATATAAATATATAATGTTTGGGGGGTTCTAAGTAATTCTAGCAGAAAAAAAGTAGATTTTTACATGTAGGAGCGAAGTGTAAAAATTGTCTTGAAGCATGCAAAAAATGGAAAGGACTGCCTGGAAATTGAAGGGTTAATGTGCCTGTAAAATTATGGACGGCTCCAGAAACAATAAAATTGGAATTTGTGATGAAAAATAAATGGGTGCTGAACGCCTGCAGGCATCTCCTCCCTCGTAGCCAATCACGTCCCTTGTAAGTGATACAAACGTTACAATGTTTCCCTCCACTAAAACAACGCTCAAGGCGCCAGCAGCAGGGGAGCTATCGCGCATGCGCCCAGACATCACCCGGGAATAGCACGACGCATGCGTAGAAGAAATCACGCGATACCACGCATGACGTAAAAAGCGCGCCCCCTTCTTAAGGCGCATGCGTGCGTCCACTCTTCCGGTGTCTGCGCCTGCGCGCCTCCCCTATTTCCGGTAGACAGCGCAGGTGAGGTCAGCGCCGGAAGCTTCTTTGGGGATTCTTTTTTTTTTTTTTTTGACCACCACCGGGCGCCATGGAGGCCGAGAATAAGCGCAAGTGCCGTATTTGTAACGTGTGCTGTTCGTCCATAGTGCAGCTGTGCGAGCATGTGACCGGGAACAAGCATAAGATGAAGCTGGGGCTCGCTGCCCCCCATCAGGTGAAGAGGCTGGGCACCATGCAGTTATTCCTGGACATGCACATGAAGGGGGAGCCCATCCTGGGTCTGGAGTATGTTGTGGAGACCCTGGTGGACTCTGCCTACGCATATAACTGCCAGCTGTGCGAAGTGCAGGGCGACTGGCGCAAGGTGGTGGGCCACATTGTGGACACGGATCACATGACCCGCTACATTGACAAGCACCACCCTGACCTGGCCCTGGGAGAGAAGACCTACTCCAGGAAGGGGGAGCACCTCCGAGCCCTCAGGGATATCTCCAAGAAGATCCTAAAGCTGAGCGGCCGTAAAACCCTCCAAGCCCACAAGTCAAACCCCGGCGATCCCGACGCCGCCGCTGACGACTTTGAGGGTGGAGACAAAAGCGACTATTCGCCATCCAAGAGTGATGATGAAAAGAAAGACAGCGTGGGTTCCCCGAAGGAAGAGGAGGAGTCGGGGGCGGCCGAGGCCCGTAAGAGACTCGCTCGCAAAAGAGCCCCGCTGAGGAAGAAAGTGGAGAGCGCTACCGCGGCAAAGGTGGCTCGGCTGTCCGTCGCCGCCAGGAGGAACGGCGCCTTGGCAGCTAAGCGTGCCCTCATGAGAGAACGCGAGCGCCCAGAGTCCAGGGAGTTTGAGCGAGAGCCGGACTGGTCGCTGTCCATACAGGAACTGGAATTTAGAAGGAATCAGGACCTTTTGAACTATCTGAGGAATTACAAGATTGAGAGCGACGGGGACGCCCACTACATCCAGCAGATCATCCGCAACTGCACAGAAGCACTGTGGAGGTTTCGTGAACAGCAAGTGAGAGAAGAAGGTATACAGAGCGTCCCAGTGCCACCTCTACCCCCAGCCAGGAGTCATCCTGCTCAACCTGCGTATGGTTATCCGGGCTGGAATCGTCAAGAGGGACCATGTTTTCCTGTGAACAGGATGGATCCGTACGCGTCGGGCTCCCAGGCGCCTATGCCTAGGCAGCCCTCGTATCCAATCCGCAGCCCTTTCCCTCCAAGCGCAAGCGCAGCCACAGAGATCTTCTTCAACAGTATTAAAAACATGGAGGAGGGCGAGGTGGTCAATGTTTTCCATAAGATCGCAGCCACAAACCCAGCGTTTCGAGGAATCAATATCCCGAGCGTGATTCAGTACCTGAAGGACACAGGCAGGCTAAAGCCTTGAGGCCATCCATTTGTTCTTTATAACTTAAAGGGCATGTGCAGCCAAAACTATTTTTTGTTTTCATTTTGTATGGAGTGGGGAGGGAGTAGAAGCCCTTTTATGTTTTTACTGCAACCTGGAGTAATTGGTGTGATGTTCTCTCACTTTCTGTCCTGGAGACAGGAGCTGAGGAAACATTTTGCAATTGCAACACCCAATAATGAAAAGCTGAGGGGTTTCCTCTTAGGCTGGGTTCACACTAGTGCGAATTCCAATTTGCATAGCAGGAGATCGTGACCGTCTCTCTAGGGAGCCGGTTCACTCTTCTCTGCAGTGGCTCAGGTGTGAATTGCACAGGAGCCCTCTACGTTCTTTTGTTCCGTTTTTCAGGTCTGAATTCAGCCAAAAATTTGGGCTGAAATCGGACCTGAAACAATGAATGGAGACGCACCGGACTTCTGCTGTGAGCCACTGCGTTCTCAAGTGAGAACCCAGCCTTACTCTTAAGAAAAAAAAAATCGCCTTTTTTAGTTTTGTTTTTTACTGTTTCAAAGTAAGTGTTCACCAGACATGAATTGAGGAAAAATTGTCAATAGCAACATACAGTAATAAAAACCTTCCCTCCACTAGCAAAACATTTAATTTTATTTGTGTTGCTGTTCAGAATACCTCCTAACTGTCTGGATGAACTGCTGTCACTAGGACAGAAGCAAAGACTTTGATGGAGTCCTGGATGACTGTCAAACCTAACAGGAGTTCTAATTTCTCCCCAATCCATCCAAAAAATAATTTTGGCTGGACATGCACTTTCTTGACATGTCTTCTGGGAGGGGTTTTGGATAGGAGACACTTTATTTTATAATTTAGGAAGGTCTTCCTTTCCCCCCCTTCTTCCTTCTTTTTTTTTTTTTTTTTTTTATTTGGACATTTTATTGTAGAATCGGTGCAGAGTGAGACTGTTGAAATGAAGCACTGTCATAGAGACCTGAAGGAATTATTAATAAAGAAGGGTACAACATTGAATTTAAAGGGTATCCAGGGCAAAAACAAAAATGTAGAAAAGTGCTTCAGGTATAAAAGGGGGGAGGGGCACCTAGAGGGTCCGGAACAGACCTGTCGCAAGCTTAGTCTGTGTATACTGACAAACGGCAGGCTGCTCTAATAGGCAAAGTGCTGCCACTTCCTCCTAGTCCTGGATTTTGCCTGTCCTTTAGGCTGGTTTCACACTGCAGCACGGAGCGGCTCACAGCAGGGGTCCGTGCATCCCCATTCACCGCTTCAGGTCCGACTTCAGCGTGAATTTTTGGCTGAATTTGTATGAACCGACTGCATAGAGAGCCAGTCACAATCTCCTGAAATGCGAATTGGATGCGGGGAAACCTGCATCCAGTTTACAATAGTGTGCACCCAGCTTTAAAGTAAAAGTCCACCCTAGCACTAAAATCTCTAAATCTACAGGCATCCACGATCTAAGACTAACCTATCTAGCCCTGTAAAGAAGAAATTGGTATAAATGCCTTTTTTTTTTTAAGCCGGTCCGGTCTCCAGCGGTGGAAGCTCTGCAGAAGAGACAGCTGACAAGGGCTGGGAAATGAATGGAAGTGATGTCACCCATAGAGTTACTATGGGGCTGCCCCCACAGTGAGCCACAGCTCAGCATGGCATCGGACCAGAACGGCTGCAGAAAAGGTATGTATAGCGATTTCCTCTTTACAGGGTAGATGGGTTAGTCTTAGATTGTGGATGCCTGTAGATTTACAGATTTTAGTGTTAGGGTGAACTTCTACTTTAATGTCTCCTGCACAGATATGGCCAAATACTGAGTTGTTTTCAGAAGCAAAGCTCTGGCGTTTCCCTGTAGTGTCAGACCCTTTGGTCCTGCCCCCTCACATTCCTATTAGCTTTTGATGGACCCCACTCACTGGCCAGAATAAATGTGCAGGAACCAAGAAAGGGCAGGCAAGCTTTGGCACCAGCTTTACCTTGCCAGAGCAGCCTCTAGGTGCCTTCATTTAATGCCCAAAGCAGTTTTTGTTTTTGTTCTAGGGCCTGTCATTTTAAGTTGACCACGTGTTAATTTTTGATGTTCTCAGCCTTTGGGTTGATGGCTACATGTAAAAAGTTGCAGCCGGTGTTCAACCGCACTGTCCACCAACTGGTGAATGATAACAGAGTAATCACACTGCAGATCTGTACAGTGTACATATGTTTAAAACTTGTTTGGATTTCAAACTCTTCCCCTTTTGTGATACAATATAGCTTGAGATCTATAGTTTTGTCATTGTTCTCTAACATGTCTTGCAGTGAAAACTCCACTTTTTTATGGTTTGACTTCACTTGTTTCCTAAAGTGTATGTATAGCCCAAACTACTTTTCAAAGTTTTAGACAGAATAGAGAAGGGTTAAAACATCTGTCAGTTTTTGCTGTCTTTGGCCAATTGAGGAGATTTCCCTTTACTTCATGTCCTACAGGTACAACAAGAAGTAAGGGAAAATATCTACAACTTAATTTCTGCCCCAATGGGTGTCCCCATTGGATGTTTTCCCCTCACTTCCTGTTTTGTTGAAAACCTGTAAAAATGATTGGGTTTCCCCATCATGTTTGTTTTTTGTGTTTTTTTTTTTTTTGTTTGTTTTTTTTACCTTGGTGACACAACAGAACTGATTGAGGGTAACTCTGCCCAGCAGGGACACAGCAATGGAAATGTGACTCGAGATTTAACCCTTCCCAACACTGTCCAAAACTAAAAAAAAATGGCTATACATACTCTAAATTTCATTGTTGTTTATCTTTCTCTTTGTTACAATGCAATAAAACATGGCAGTCATTTTTCTACAATCCTGTTTGGTACATTTCTTGCTTAGTATGAGAATGTAGGCTATATCTTTGATCGTTTTAAATGGGTTTATTAGCCCAAAAACTGATGTTTCTATTGTGTGTAGCCTAGGGTAGGATGAATTGCTTATTGCTTTAGCAGGCATGCTATATCCCTGGGGTACAGGGAGTGTAGCTACATGCAGTCTGCCCCAATCCAGAGAACTTTGTCTTTTCAAGTTACATCTATTATCTACACCAGGATTAGGCAACCTCGGCCCACCAGCTGTGGTCAAACTACAAATCCCATCATGCCTCTGCCTCTAGGGGTCATGCCTGTGATTGTTAGGTCTTGCAATGTCTCATGGGACTTGTAGTTTATAAACAGCTGGAAGACAGAGGTTGCCTACCCCTGATCTACACTCTACTGTGCAGCTGGTTGTTGGGCAAATCCCCAAAGAACACTTGTGCGGTGGACCACTCATTCAAGATGAACACTTCAAGCCTAAGGCTGGGTTCACAATATTGAGAATTGGATGCAGGTTTCCCTGCATCCAATTTGCATAGCAGGAGATTGTGACCGTCTCCGGTGCGAATTGCGTGGGAGCCCTGTGCATCTTTTGGTTTGTTTCAGGTCCGAATTCAGACAAAAATTTGGGCTGAAATTGGATCTAAAACGGTGAATGGAGCCGCACCGGACCCCTGCTGTGAGCCTCAGCGTTCTCCAGTGTGAACCCGGCCTAAGTCTGCATTTAATAACCCTTTAAATAGTTTGGGCTAAGCTAGCCAAAAACAATTATTTGCTGGGCACACTGTATTACCTGTATGTAGCCTCAGTTACATACAGTATACTGCGTTGTGTTCAGGCAGTGGGATAAGACCTTCCTGTCCTCCTTCCGTGAATAAGATGGTTGGGCTGAGTGCTGCTCAGCCATTCATGGGAAGCTTTGTATAGCTGAGGGTGGATGACATCACAAACTCTGCCTTAGCCATTCAGAGGAAGCTTTGTATTTATTAATTCACAGAATACAAAGCTCCCTGTGAATGGTTGAACAGCCCTTGGCCTGACTTGTCTTTTTATTTTTTCTGGGAGCGGGACAGGAAATCCTAATCCCGCTGCCAGAACACAGTGTTGTATACTGCATGTAGCTGAGGCTACATAGTTATTACAGCGCACCTGATAGTGCAGTAAATCGTTTCGCCCAAACAAACTATTTAAAGGGACGTTAAATGGAGAGTTAGGCTTTAAGTGAAATGGAAGAAAAAATACCCTTCTGTTGGCCCCCACGTTACGCAAGTTAAATGGTCATTTTTTGCCTAGGGTACCAAGAAAAATGACATGTACTTACCTTATCCCTAGCTCCCACAGGATCCTTGTGACTGGTCTCCCAAAACCTCTTTGGTGCTTCACCTGGTGGTTGCAGCTGTGACATCCTGTAGAATGCAGGACTGGCAGTCCTGTATTGGAAGTGAGGACACCGAGGGCCTGCCCACAACCTGGAGCTTAGGAGAGAAGAGGAGAGCACTGGCTGCTGGGGGAGCAGGTGGTAAGAAGTTGGTAGAAGCATTTTATCCTTGCAGTGTGGTGGAGCCACTGCAAGGGTTTTATATTTTATTTTTTGCAAACCCCTCTGCCCCTCCTCCCCAAACTGAGGAAGCACCAGAGGCAGCTGGAGACTCAGCAAAAGGTGGATCCTTTGTTTTTATGCTATTTACTTTGTAAAATGTTCAAAATATCAGGGCCTGTTTTGTATACCATGTAAAACTGTAGTTAGTAAATACTTTTAAATTACAATTAGAGCTAGGGAAGTTTAAAGTTTTTTTTTTTTTTTTTTTTTTTTTTTTTTTTTTTTATATTAAGCCTATTTATTAAAAACTGCCAGCCCCTCTATTAGAAGCTGGCATACCACACTATGTAAATCCTTTCTAAAAATGAGCATTGTAAATAGCTATTTAGAGCTGTCTTCAGGCCGGTTGCGTGACTCGCGGCCACTTTTCAGCTCTGATGCATGGTTTCTGCAGGAGGGGCCGTGATCTCCCTGGCTGACAGCTGGGGAGAGCACGTGGCCGCTCAGCTCCTCCTGCAGAAGCGCTGTCTTGGAGCTGTAAAGCAGCCGCGAGTCACGTGACCGGCCTGAAGACAGCCTCTAATAGAGGGGCTGGCAGTGACCATTGTAGGGTTTTTTGTTTTTGTTTTTTTGTTTGTTTTTTTTTGTTTTACCTTGGGCTAAGTATTTGCATTTTTTTGGCAGAGGAATATCCATAGGAAGATCTGTAACTATAATAGTAAAAATTTTAGAGCGTGGGTTAACAGATGTGTATTGTTGGACATTCATTACAATAAAAACCTGTATTGCACTTAAAATTTTCGCAGGGAAAGAGCACTTTCAGCATAGCCTTAAGGCCACAGGGCTGGATTTGATCTTGCAGTGGTCTGTCAGCTTTAGGTTGAGACTATAAAACCTGGAGAGTGGGTTCCAATTGCTGGACCTTAACTGCTTGCCGACTGCTGCATGACGATGTACATCAGTAGAACGGCACAGGTGTGCAAATAGGCGTACCCGTACGTCTCTCCGTCATCGCAGGCTAGCAGGTGCGTGCACACTGGTGGCGCCGCGGGTCCTACAGACTCTGTCTGCCGGTGGCCCGCGATTGTGGCAAGGAGAGGCAGAACGGGGAGATGTCTATGTAAACTAGGCATTTTCCTGTTCTGCCTAGTGTCATGACTGGGATCTACTGCTCCCTGTCATCGGGAACAGTGATCTCTGTTATGTCCTAGTGAGCCTGACCCCCTACAGTTAGAACACGCTGAGGGAACACAACCCCTTGATCGCCCCCTAGTGTTTAGCCCCTTCCCTGCTGGTGACATTTATACAGTAATCAGTGGTTATTTTTAGCTCTGATCGCTGTATAAATGTCAATGGTCCCAAAATGGTGTCAAAAGTGTCTGATGTGTCTGCCGCAATGTCGCTGTCCTGATGATCTGATCGCCGCCAAAAAAAAAATTAATAGAAATGCCATAAATCTATCCCCTATTTTGTAGACCCTATAACTTGCGCAAATCAATCAATATACGCCTATTGCGATTTTTTTTTTTTGTTTTTGTTTTTGTTTTTGTTTTTGTTTTGATGTTGTTGTTGTTAAAAAAAATTTTTTTTAATTTGTAGAAGAATACATATCAGCCTAAATTGAGGATGAAATTAGTTTTTATATATTTTTTGGGGGATGTTTATTATAGCAAAAATTTAAAATTAATGTTTTTTTTTTCTTTTTCTTAAATTGTTCCTTCCTCCTTCCTTCTTCAAACTGCAGAGGTGATCAAATACCACCAAAAGAAAGCTCTATTGAAAAAATGGCATCAATTTTGTTTGGGTGCAACGTCGCACGACCGTGCAATTGTCAGTTAAAGCGACGCAGCGCCGTATTGCAAAAAAATGCTCTGGTCATTAAGGGGGTAAATTTTTCAGGGGCTGAAGTGGTTTAAAGGATAAGTTCACGTAAAAAAAGTGCATTTATTTTTTTTTTACCTGCAAAAAAAAAAATGAGCATTTAGGCCTCGTGCACACTGGATGTTTTTACAGCTGCTGTTTTTGGCTTCAGGCTGTTTTTTTTTTTTTTTTTTTTTTTTTTTTCCTGCAGCCAGTAAACTCTCCAGTATATTTATCCTATATGCACACATATGCTTTTATCAGTGTTTTCTGGCTGGGGGGAAAAAAAACCCAGAACTAGTGTGTTTGTAGAGGAGTTTTTCAGCTGTAAAAATGGTCTAACCCTGAAAAACACAAAAAAAGACTTTTTGCCGTTTTTGAGCATTTTTGACCCATAAGCTTTGCTAGTTCATTGAAAACTACAAGCCGACAGCGGCAAAGGCTGCCAGACCTTGTTTTCTGTTCACAGGACGCCGAATGAGTGACACGGCTGGGCAAGTCGAGTCCTGCTCGGCCACATTTTAAAAAAAAATTGTAATGGCTAGTGTGTGTGTGTGTGTGTGTGTGTGTTTAAGAAAGATATCTGCTAGCTGTCAGATTGGGGAGTGGGGGCCGGTCCATTTATAACATGTTACACCCTGAATATGGGTGTAACATGTTACCAAAGGTTGAACTTATCCTTTAAGTCTGTACTGAGCACTTTTTTTTTTTTTTTTTTTTTTTTTTCTTTTACAGATGAGAGTAATGTATTGTTTTTTCTTATTATAATTTCTCTTTATAATACACAAGGTTTGTGCCTTCCCTCTGCTCTTTTTGCTATTATAGTGGCTGAAAAAAGGCTGCAATAGTTCAGAAGTGATGAGACTCGGCAAAGGATGAGAAAGGGTTTAAAATGCTGTAAAGAGGAGGAGGCCTTGCAAAACCAGGTACCCAGCTCCCTGCCCCCCCCAAAAAAAAATAGTGCCAAATGTGGCGGGGGAGAAGAGGGTGCGAACAAGCAGAGCTTCCCCTTATGGGTGGGGCTCCGCTTTAAATATGACAATTTTGTTTTTTGTTTACTGCTTCAGCAACTTGAATGTCATTCAGTTAGTATTTACATCTACTTTAAAGTGACCCTTTTCACTGACAAAATATTTAGCTAATAAGTGCCTGTAATAGACAGTTTATACTAATGTGGACAGTGCCTATTTGTGGTCTCTTCAC
This sequence comes from Lithobates clamitans, assembly GCA_037952925.1. Taxonomy (NCBI): domain Eukaryota; kingdom Metazoa; phylum Chordata; class Amphibia; order Anura; family Ranidae; genus Lithobates; species Lithobates clamitans. Next base: position 743,065 of record JBBGZY010002013.1, read on the forward strand.
ATGCATCCCCACCTCCTTGGTCTTCCTGCCTCCCCTGACATCACAACAGGCTTTTTGTTTGGGTTAGAACCACTTTAAATCTGCATGTCATTAATAGGTGGCTTTAAAGGCAGCAGCTGTACACTATAAGGGCCAATGCCAGTGGGCAAATGCTACATGCTTTTGGCATCAGTTTGAGACACTTCTGAAATCATTCAGAATTCATGGACAGGTGGGTTTACCCTGCAGTTGAGCTCCTTCTGACCTGCTTCAAGCTGCTTTTAAATACCCATTGACTTCAAGTTTAAAGGGGTTGTAAAGGTAAACGTTTTTTCACCTTAATGCATTCTATGCATTAAGGTGGAAAAACTTCCGACAATCCGGCCGCCCCCAGCCCCCCCGTTTTACTTACCTGAACCCTCGAAAGTCCCGCGCTCGCTCCCGACATCCTCTTCACTGCTCAGCCTGGCCGCTGTTTGGCTACAGTGGATGGATTGAAAGCAGTGCAGCCATTGGCTCGCGCTGCTGTCAATCACATCCAATGATGCTGGGGGTCGGGGGCCAAGTGATACAGTGAGCGGCTGTATCATGGGAGCGCGCCCGCAAGAACTAACCACCATGCGAGGGAGCTCGCATTAAGGTGGTTAGTTCTTGCGGGGAGGAGCTGAAACAGCCGCCGAGGGACCCCAGAAGACCAGGTTCGGGGCCACTCTGTGCAAAACGAGACGCACAGTGAAGGTAAGTATAACATGTTTGTTATTTAAAAAAAATACCTTTACAACCCCTTTAACTCCAGCGGATCCTCCCTTGCAGTGGAGCTGCCCCAGCACTACACACAACAAAAAACAAAATTGCCCATGGGACTTTTTTATAGAGCGCACCTCAAGTAAAACGTACAAATTATATAACAACATGTAATACAGAAAAAAAAAATATATTAAATATCGGTAAATTTTACATTCATATAATGAACTTTTCCATGAGACCTGGATCTGTCATAAAGAAGACTGTCAGTAGTCTGGGATATCTGTCCTAGGTCTTGACTAGTTTCGATAGGGGAGTCTCGCTTCTTCGGGAGAAGCACAGATAGATGCCTGGAGATCAAAAGCACAAGTAAATAGTAAGAAAAAAAAGGGGGGGAGAGAGGGGGGGGTAAAAAAGGGGAAGGGTGAAGTGCGAAGTGCCAAGCATTTGCATATAGACTTTAGTATGTTTAACTTACAATTAGTGAAAGACTCCTGCCCTACTAGCGTGTTATAGAAGACTTTTTGTGAAGTATCCAAAAGATTTATATAGGTGGGTATGCTAATGATAATAGTGTCACCAAGCGTGACATTGCACTCCCAATGCGCATCGGCATCACACCCGTGACTCAGGCGGCGTCGCCGCTCGCAGGAAACATGACGGCGCACATGCAGTGATGTCAAGGCGTCTGCGCCCCGCCCATTAGCCAGGTGACTCCACTGCATGCAGCAGACACCCCATGGTGCATGTGCGGTGACGTACGGATGCTGACTCCATGCCACAAGGTGGACATGCCCATCGCTGCCTGTATCATACCCACAGCAGGAGAAATGCAGCATTAGGGGGAAATAGGAGAGGACGTCAATCCCACCGGTCTCCAGACGTCAATGGAGGAAGGAGAACTGTGTTGTCCAAGCCCCTCCATGAAACCCCCTACGCTGCTCAAAGGAGAGGATCCTCCCCATTGGCATGTATGTGTAAGGGGAGGGGCCTGGAAAACCAGGAGGATTGCAGCTCTTGGGTGATGAGAACAGGGGAGAATGGGAGGCAAGGCACAAAACAAACCCAAATAGAACAAAACTAAACTTTTTCCCCTCCCTTCCTTTCTATCAATTTTTGTTCGAGTAAGATAAATGCTGAGTATACATGAGAAAAATCCCAGATATAGGTATCAATGCAAATCTGTGCACCGATCTCCAAACATAATCATGTACCCAGAATAGAAAACAGTATCATACATGACACATAGTCAAGGTTCCTCAATGGAAATATCAGTTAGTAAACATAAATAATACATAATTATCACACCCTAAATGGGCAGACAGGACTTGAATGAGGTGGCTTCATTCAAACCAGGGGCCTTGGTGGCTCCCAGTAAGAATATCCACCTCATTTCTCTCTGGAGAATAACCCTATCCCAGTTCCCCCTGTGGATCCTATGGAATGTATTCCAGACATAAAAATATGTCTTTGGGAGAACCATATGCATTGTCCTGGGCTGCGTGCCTCCCTATCGGGGAATACAGATCACCTATTTCAATGGCATATATGTGGTCATAAATAAGTTTCCAAAATTCCCTAAAGGTCTTCCCTACGTAGACGGCACCACATTTGCAGGTCATCAAGTATACAATTCCTTTAGTTTGACAATTCGCTAATTTTTTTGGAGAAAAATCTATTTCCATTCGGTAAGATCACATTTTGGCCCGTGTTAATGTACTTGCAAGATGGGCATCCATTGGAAAGTACCCTTGAGCGAATGGGTTTTAGGACTTGTTCCGGCCAGGTGACTATGCACCAACTTATCCTTTAGAGACGAGGCCCGTCGATATACTACCAACGGTTGTGGATGGACAAACCCAGAGATGGATCGCCTGTCAGCAAGTACCAATGTTTTTGTAATATGGCTTTACCAGCGGGTACCGGTATTATAGTGGTTAAATCCCACATGGAAAAAAATAAGTCCAGCCACAGCATATTTCCATCTATGATGGACTTTGGCAAACTGCAGACAGCAGGGCTGGATACTGTGTCTATGCATCCCGGGCACACAAATATGCTGAGAATTGACACACAGAGGCTACACGCCCAGTGTGAGTGAGACGTTGGGGTGATGTCACTGGTCCTGTTGGTATTGCAAATCCTGCAAAAATCCTGTTTGTGGGATATGGGAAGCTCATCCTTCCCAGGATCCCACCAGAAGACCCAGAGATATCATCCCCACCTAGGCAAGTGCAAGGTAAGTATTTTTTTACTTTTTTTTTTTTTTTTTTCTCCCAATTGAATTCACAACTTAGGAATTAGAGTCTTGTGTTGTTGTGTGTGTGTTTTTTTTTTTTTTTTTTTTTTTGTCTTTTATTTTTATTTAGAGGCACTCTTAAGTGGGCCTTGCCTCATCACACATGTTCCACTTTAAGCAGCTTAAAGCTTTATTTATTAAAGCCCACCATGCACATTACAGTCTGATAGTCCAATCTTCTTTAAATCTACCATCAACTATGTAGCACTAGGGACTGCCTGATTTGTTAGGTCCTCATATTAGATCATTTTTGTAAATCAAAAGGCGAATGTGCAAAGATTGTAATGTGTTTGGTGACTGCTAAGTTAAAGCCCTGACTGAATACAATTCTTTTTACTTGTATTCAGTAAAATGTTTCCTCAAGCTACGCAGTAGATTTAAAAAAAAATGTATAATCAATCAGTGTGTGTGTTCAGATTTAGGCATGCTGTGCTTTGCCCATGGAGAGCAAAGCAATATGTTCTCTTATAGTATATAGTTTTGAATGTAGTAAAGAATCACACTAAAGCTTTTCAAGCCCCTTTTTTTTTTTAAATGTGGTCTATTGAGTTCCGATTTACTGTCATTTCCTAGACCAGTGATCCCCAAACTGCGGCACTTTGCTTGCTTTAGCTGACCCTTGGGGCACTATTCCTCCCACTGATATCAACAGTGGGGCACTATCCTATCCAATTCACTAAAGATGGAGCACTATTCCTCCCACTAACACAAACAATGGGCAGTATTCCTTCCACTTCACCAATGATGGGACACTATTCTTGCCACTAATACCAGTGATGGGTCACTTTTCCTCCTACAGACCACAGGTGCTATGTAATTCTTTTTACTACCACTGACCACCAAGCCTGAGACATTGTTTACGCCCACTGATGTTGGGGCATTTTCTACTCCCAATGGCCACAGTTCGGCCCTCCTAAAGGACCGTAAACTGGCCCTTTGTTTAGAAAGTTTGGCGAGCCCTATCCTGGACTAAAGGCACAGCAGGAAGTGACAGAAAAGGGCAGCGCACTGATGAGGAGGCACTAAAAGGCAGCACTGACTTGTATCACTGGACACAGATTGGCATCATTGGGCACAGACTGGCATCACTGCTGGGCACTGTTGGAGCTGCACTGATAATCAGGGCACTGATTGACTGTACAGTCTTCCCTGTGAGGAGATGGCGCTGATTGGCTCTCCTCACACTCTGTCAGTGTGAGGCGAGGAGAGCCGATAAACAGCACTTCTTTGTTTACATGTGATCGGCTGTGATTGGACACAGCTGATCACATAGGTAAAGAGCCACATCATGGGCTCTTTACCGCAATCAGGGTCACGCCGTGTCCCAGGGACAAAGCGCACGCATGATCATGGCGAGACTGGGGGATGTCCTATAATGTCGACCCAGAACAAGAGAGGATCCCGCTTGCTGTCATTTGTCTATACGGTGTGTGGGAGGTGGTTGAAGAAAATCTGTGGTCACAGCATTTACCTTAATTTTATAACATTAGAATTGTAATACCAGTACAAAATAGTTATATTTTACAATGAAATATAAGCTTACTTGAAAAATCTTCCTGTATGTGGTGAGTGCTGTCTGTCTGCTGGCCATCATCTGTGTGACACAGCAGTGCCTACTCACAGGGCATAGTGAATACGTGTCACAGAATTTAAGGAAGTCAATGTGTAGGGATCTTCCCAAAGTAAGTTTACAAACTTCAAAATTGTTCATATTATTAGCAGTAAGCTAGAAATAATTGAAATATAGTGTGGAAATTAATGTTATTTTACATTTTGACCATACTGTACTGCTTTAAAGCGCAAAATTTACAGTATGTTCCAAAAATAAAATATCTCGGGTACTGTTTAGCTTTACAGTAGAAGGAAATCCATTTATTGAAATCTCATAGAATCTAACGTGTTATTGTTTTTTCAAAGGTAATTATGGTAATCCTGCCATGAAGGTCCTTGGTCAGGCACTACCTTTTATGTGGAGACCAACAGGTCTGAGGTGTGAAAACTAGAAATCTTAATTATATCTGGGAAGGTATAGTTTTGTATTTTCAGGCGATTGGACATTGGCAAAGCTTTTGAGGACACACCACTATGGGCATCCCCCCTAAAACCCTACCCCACTTGTTAAAGTGGTTCTAAATGTAGAAGGTCTTTTATCTTAATGTATTCTATGCATTAGGATAAAAAGAAACCTGTGTGCAGCAGTCCCCCTAATACTTACCTGAGCCCCACTCGATCCAGCAATACTTGCATGAGAGACTCGGCTGTCTGGAACTCTCCTTCCTTATTGGCTGGGACAGCAGCTGGTGCCATTGGTCCCCACTGCTCTCAATCAGTCAGCCAATGAGGAGAGAAAGGGGGCGGAGCCGAGCCACAGCTCCATGTCTGAATGGACATACAGAGCTGCGGCTTAGCTCAGGTGCCCCCATAGCAAGCTGCTTGCTGTGGGGGCACTCAGCAGGAGGGAGGGGCCTGGAGCACCAAAGAGGGACCCGAGAAAAGGAGAATCGGGGCTGCTCTGTGCAAAACCTTTGCTGTCTGCTGGGTCACACATGGGTCCCAGAGACAGCAGGGACCATTCAGATTGCGCAGCGTGACTCGTGCAAGCGCAGTAGGGAACCAAGAAGTGAAGCCGCAAGGCTTCACTTCCTGATTCCCTTAAAGAAGATGGCCGCGGCAGCACCCGAGAGCCGAGGAAGAGATCGGCTTTGGGTGCCGACATCGCGGGCGCCCTGGACAGGTAAGTGTCCTTATTTTAAAAGTCAGCAGCTGCAGTATTTGTAGCTGGTGACTTTTACAAAAAAAAATTTGGCTGACCTCCGCTTTAAGGTGATGGACCTCTTCTCCCTTACGAAAAAATCACTCTTAGCTAAACTAGTTTATTATTTTACTAAAGATCTTCACTGTCTTCTAATACAGCCATAAAAGATGAAAGCAGTGCATTCGGATCGGTGCAAACTCTGTAAAACTTTGGGAGCTGTACCCACACCCCAGGGACAGCCTGTAATATTGCCTCGGCACTTAACCCTGCATTAGCGCTCACTTGCAACATGTGTAGTTAGCTGCAAGGTGCTATACAGGTCCAAGGCATTGGTCCATCCTTATGGAACCCAGACCCTGAAGAGACCCCTTTAGAGTTCTTCCCACCATCATGGGCAAAGCAAGGACCCTGTATAGGAGCCAGTGACCAGGACAGGTAAGACAGGATCACCATGTTTCTTTGACCATTATTGTAGTCTGACAGCATGTATGAGACATAGAGGTTGATTTACTAAAACTGGAGAGTGCAAAACCGGATGTTGCTCTGGAGAGAAACCAATCACCTTCCATTTTTTTTTTTTTGTCAAAGCTTAATTGAACAAGCTGAAGTTAGAAGCTGATTGGTTACCATGCAGAATTGCACCCGATTTTTCACTCTCCAGTTTTAGTAAATCAACCCTATAATATCTCCATTTCTTACTTTACACTGCTTTTGTGTATCCGGCGTAGTATACTTTTAGACATTAAGAAATAAAAGGAAACCAAGAATGTGCTTGAAACTTTTTCACTTATACAATGTTAAACCATTCAGAGCTTAGTCTCACGTGAATGACTTAAGCCGACCATAGATGGTTTGAATTTCGGGACCGGAGGAGATTCGAACCAAAGTCGATCCATCAATCAACTTGGATACAACCAGCTTGTAAGATTTCCACATGCAATTATTGCCAGCACCTATAGCTGGTAGCAATAATCTCATTCTCCTGGTAGGGATGGCTCCCCACGCCCCCTCGCTGCCGAGAGAACCTAATAGCTCCACAGGAGGGATTCCCCCATCAACGCTGGATTTTATTTCCTGCAGCTGCGGTTGCAGGAAAGAAAATTGCATCATATATGGCCTTACTAATGTGTTACATCACACCACAGGTTGCACATCTTACTGAAAAGAGTCCCTTTTATATGGTGATCAGTTGCTTCCTCTAGCCCTTTTGCCACAAAGACTTCACTAAAAATCGTTCACTACCCAGGTTGCTGCATTGTCCTCCTCGGACACATTTACCCCATTTCTGCATTTCTTCTCCGCGAGCACCCCATAGGAGAATACACTCCCTAATGACATTGGCAGAAACCCAGGAGAAGATTTGCTCTGCCAAAGGCCTGCAAAACATTCAGACCACTCAGAGTGAAGATACCTACCTTGCACCGGAGCAGGGCCCTATTTTAACAATTATTATTATACAGGATTTATATAGTGCCAACAGTTTGCACAGTGCTTTACAACATGAGTACTTGCTTTTGTTTCTAGCTCTATCTCAGGCATGTAGCAAGCTGCCCACCTGTAAAGCAGATTTTTCTGCAACTATGTCACAAGTCCTCTGACAACTAACTACTGCAAAATTTGTATAGTGTGGAAAATATGCAGCGCTAAAATTAAAGTGCAGTGTGCATATGAATATAATAGTGCTATAAAGATTCATCTGTTGCAAGATATAAAGACATTCAACATTTCATACAAAAAAACAATGATCCCAAAGTGCAACTTACTGAAACAAATTAACTTTTTGATGATATTCTAATTTTTTGAGATGCACCTGTACGCAGCCAAAGTATAGTTCTAGCAGCTGATTTTCTATTGGTAGGCTAAGCGCGAGGACATTTGGGTGGCTTAACTAACTACTGCAGCCATCGCTATCCATGGCTCAAAAGCACCAGGTTTCTTTTTTTCCCCCAGGATCTCTACCTGAGTCAGATCTGATTAGTGTGCTCCTGAAGAGGTAGCAAACTGCAGCTAATTGGACTACAGCAGGGAACGACCAACAGAATCCTGTACTCCAGGGCCATCTTTTGACTGAGTAGTTACAACAATTGCCTTCAAAGACCTTCTGCCTTGCTCTTCTGTTTGAAAGCCCTAGAACAGGTTATGACACAAATGTCCAAAATGGCTCTGATTTCTATCCATATACACTCACTGGCCACTTTATTAGGTACACCTGTTCAGCTGCTTGGTAACACAATGTGTTAATCATCCAATCATATGGCAGCAACTCAATGCATTTAGGCAACTAGACGTGTTGAAGATGACTTGCTGAAGTTCAAACCGAGCACCAGAATGGGGAAGAAAAGGGATTTAAGGAACTTTGCACGTGACATGGTTGTTGGTACCAGGCGGGCTGGTCTGAGTATTTCAAAAACTGCTGATCTACTGGGATTTTCATGCACAACCATCTCTCGGGTTTACAGAGAATGGTCTGAAAAAGAGAAAATAATCAGTGAGCGGCAGTTGTGTGGGGAAAAAATGCCTTGTTGATATCAGAGCAGAATGGGCAGACTGATTCGAGATGATCGAAAGGCAACAGTAATTAAAAAATACTCTTGTTGCAACTAATGTATGCAGAATACCATCTCTGAAAGCACAACACATTGAACCTTGAAGCAGATGGGCTATAACAGTAGAAGACCACACCGGGTGCCACTCCTGTCAGCTAAGAACAGGAAACTGAGGCTACAATTCGCAAAGGCTCACTAAAATTGGACTATAAAAGATTGTAACAATGTTGCTTGGTCTGATGAGTCTTGATTTAAGCTTTGACATTCAGATGGTAGGGTCAGATATTGGCTAAAACAACATGAAAGCATGGATCCATCCTGCCTTGTATCAACGGTTCAGGTTGGTGGTGTAATGGTGTAGGGGATATTTTCTTGGCACACTTTGGGCCCCCTTAGTACCAACTGAGCATTGTTTAAATGCCACGACCTACCTGAGTATTGTTGACCATGTCCATCTCTTTATGATTACAGTGTACCATCTTCTGATGGTTACTTCCAGCAGGATAATGCACCATGTCGCAAAGCTCAAATCATCTCACCACTGGTTTCTTGAACATGACAAGGAGGTCACTGTACTCCAATGGCCTCCACAGTCACCAGATCTCAGTCCAATCAAGCAGCTTTGGGATGTGGTGTAACTAAAGCTGCCTGCAAAGGATGTCTCAAACATATGCCCTTTTGAAGGAGAATGTCTATTTGGTAAAGTACTTAAGTTAATCAAAGATGACACAGGAGGTAAGGTCCTTTTTCCACAGAGGTAGGTTACAAAATCCACCTCCATGAAAGCTTCCACCTCTTCAAAATGTAGAGCACCTCAAGACTCTGCTCAGGGACTCTACTACAAAGCCAAAATTCAGCCCTTCATTTTTGTGCAAGACTACTTGGAACACAAAATCCACTAAGTCCACCCAAAAGCCCTCTTTCCAGTGAAGGGACACCCTTACTCCTTAGAGTGGGGGGGGCATCTATTAGTTTCCTTCTCTCTGGATCACAGACTTCCCGGAACTGTGGGCATAGCCGTGCACAGGGGGTGTGCAAGGGCACACAATAATGACTCTGGTGCCGATTCCCCCTTATACCCAGGCTTCCCCCCTCTACTCTCCCCCTGGCTGCTGCAGGGGGTGTTTCAAGATGGAGAGTGGGGGAAAGGGCTAATCAATATGTAATTTACCAACCCCTTCCTTTTCTAAATGAACACACTCACTGTGTTCATAATTGAATCATAGTAATCTGTGTTTACTATGCTTCCATTTGTGAATGAACAGGAAGCCGCTCAGCACAGAGCACTTCCCATTTATTTACTGTCCAGTGCAGCTGAGGCTGCAGAGAAAGGTGTGTGTGTTTTTAAAGTGTAAGTAGACCCTCCTATCGTTTTCAGCCAAGGAAGCTGCCATCTTTGCCTCTGTTTAATCTACAACTGTAACCCAAAATTGTCCCAATCAGAGGGGGACCAAAAAGAAAAGCGGGGCTCAAAGGAGAGGCAATCCCAATGAATATGTTAAATGCGAATGAATATTTATTGGTACAAAATAGAAAAACATGGAGATATGTACAAGAGCATTACCAATGAGTTGACGTCACTCCGCCCGGACGTCACGCCCGCTGTCATCCCCCGGTGGGGCTAGCCGGCTCACCTATTGAGGGAGCGTTCCGCTCTATAGTTCGGAACAGCCGTATGGAGGGCAACAGGTACACCTGGATGGCCGGCCACATACCTACATGAGAAGTGCATGAGAAGTACCCCTCGGCTCGCGGAGAACTTTTAGGTCAGTGTCCGGCATTGTGCACAGCGGCAAGAGGCGCAGCTTACAACACAGGAGCCACTGCAACCCGGCAATACCTAAGGATTCCCAGACGGGACCCGGGAGCGGTAACGTACAAGGCCACCTGTCTATGTATTTCTGCCCATGCTTGTCACCGTCTGACTTTATTACAGCATGCATCTGCATAGATATTACTAACTATACCGGATAACTGCACATCTTGCTATATACCATCCCGGACCCTGGCAACCGCGATCTAACATTTACATATGCAAGGTCACTACACCTCCATCCACAGGATGAATTGATGTTTGATTATAGGCCTCACATTAGCATCCCACTCCACGGCCGACCACCCTCTCCCAGGTTCCTTCCTTTTCTTCCCTCCCCCCCCCCCCTGTTCCCCACATCCTTCCACACCCCGCCCTGAGACGCCCCTCCCCCGGGGGAATTGATGTCTGCACTGAAAACCTTACTCAGCATTGCTGTACACTTCTTATTGTCATGGTTTGCGCAGACATCAATAGCCAAGACGTCCGGACGTTTTTGTTTTGTTTTGTAAGTCTTTACATGTTTCATGTTCCCCATGTCTGTGATTTGTTTGTTTTTGATCAATCCAGGTATTGATCAATTTTATCAGGGCAGGGTTACTCATTGGTAATGCTCTTGTACATATCTCCATGTTTTTCTATTTTGTACCAATAAATATTCATTCGCATTTAACATATTCGTTGAGATTGCCTCTCCTTTGAGCCCCGCTTTTCTTTTTGGTCCCCCTCTGATTGGGACAATTTTGGGTTACAAGTGTACGGGGGTTGGAGGGCAACCTTAGTTCCATGGTACGGAATTCATATACATGGTAAAACAAGCCTCATTATACCTCATTTGTTTTAATCTACAACTGCCATGATGCTGCACATGTGATCAGTTATGACAGTTTGGTTTAGAGCACAACCAATAGGAGTGTTCCATTTCCGGCACTGCCGGAAATTAAACTGTTTTATGGATGGGTTTACCTCCCCTTTAAGTTTTGGGGTGTACATCCTAATGCAATAGGCTGCGTACACCTATGACTGTGGGTTTAATTGGGGTGCAAAATTGTTTCAAATTATTCCCTCACTGCTTTCTTCTCTTAAAGCAAAATCTGCTCAGGGGCAGTAAGATTTGCAGACAGCCCTGAAACTAAAATCCCCAAATAAGCATTATCACATTCCTAAGTTTTGTATAGAATCCACATGGTCATTTGTCACTTCTCTTATGCCGCGTACACACGGTCGGACTTTGCAGCTACAAAAGTCGGACAGTCTGTCCGACATACTTCCGGCGTACCTTCGGCGGACTTGGGGCAGACTTTCTTACGAACGGACTTGCCCACACACGACCACACAAAAGTACGCCAGTTTAGTACGCTGTGACGTACACCAAGTCCGACGAGACTATAAAACGGAAGTTCAATAGCCCGTACGACACCCTTTGGGCTCCTTCTGCTAATCTCGTGTTTATCTCGTGTTAGTAGAAGTTTGGTGAGAGACGATTCGCGCTTGTGAGACTCGTATTTTTCAGTTCGTTTTAACTGGTGTTCAGTCTGTGCTTGTGAGGTTTGTATCTGCTTTTCAGTGCGTTTGGTCAGTTGGCATTGAGAAATCTTTGTTTTATTGGCCGCTCGTTCCTGATTTTCAGGTCGTTCTTCACAGGCCTTGCTGTTCTTCAGTGCGTTCTGTTTAGTGCGTTCTGACCAGCCGACCGTTTTGAAGCCATGTTACCTGTACGTACTCGTCGTAGAGCTCGTGCATTGTATGTGCTTGGTGCTGTAGTTTATTCTTCAGCCCAAGACCAGTCCATGAACAGGGCGAGGAGGAGTTCATGGACCAAGAATTGGTTGCTTCAGCGTGACCAGTTCTGTCACATGCCTTTGCTCCGTGAGATCCGTGAGAATAATCCTGAGGATTTCAGGAACTTTCTCCGGATGACGGACCCCGTTTTTGATCGTTTGGTGGCTTTGCTGACCCCCTATATCAGCAGGCAGGATACCTGCATGAGGCAAGCCATCACTCCGGAGCAGAGGCTGGTCGCTACCTTGCGGTATTTGGCCACAGGGAGAAGCCTGCAGGACCTTAAGTTCTCGACAGGCATCTCCCCCCAGGCTCTGGGGATCATTATCCCAGAGACCTGTTCTGCCATCATACAGGTCCTGCAGAAGGACTATATTAAGGTAAGCTATTTTTAGTTTATTAGCATCACATGTTCTTTTATGTAATCTTTGATAAAGTAATGTATTTCTTGCTTCAAACACTACTTCCCATCATTGCAATATAGTGTGAATGTCCCCTTTTTATCCTCACACATGCTGGGATTTTTTCCTGTTATTTTTTGTCATGCATGTATAGTTTCCTTCAATAACCTTCCCAGCATGAAGTGATGGGAACATATCCACCTAGTCTACTCATTTTGAATGTATTTTGTTGGAGTGTATTTAGTGTGCTTAGAATTAGCAATTAGCTAGATTTCACAACCCCCCCCCCCCCACCTGAACTCACTCCAAATAGTGTGCTGCTAATTAGCAATTAGCTAGATTTCACAACCCCCCCCCCCCACCTGAACTCACTCCAAATAGTGTGCTGCTAATTAGCAATTAGCTAGATTTCACAACCCCCCCCCCCCACCTGAACTCACTCCAAATAGTGTGCTGCTAATTAGCAATTAGCTAGATTTCACAACCCCCCCCCCCACCTGAACTCACTCCAAATAGTGTGCTGCTAATTAGCAATTAGCTAGATTTCACAACCCCCCCCCCCCACCTGAACTCACTCCAAATAGTGTGCTGCTAATTAGCAATTAGCTAGATTTCACAACCCCCCCACCCCCACCCTCGTTAAAATTTGCTTGAATGTTCTGTGGTGTTAATTTGTCTAAAGCAAATCTATGTTGCACTTTGCAAAATGCATGTGCACTCTACAAGTGCATTTGTTCCAGTGCTTTAGTAAATGAGCAGAAGCTCTGCTGATTTCCATCATCAAATCATATGCAAGCCTCAAAGTGTTTTCATTAATTGCCCTTGCATGTGATTGTGTACTGTTTGCAACATGAATGCCTTTTGACATTACCTCATTTACTGTAAGCTGGTTTGCAACTGCACCTGCAGAGTGCGACAACTGCAGTCTTGTAGCCTTTGTTATCCCTAAATTCCTGCGTGTTGTTAAAGTAATTTTTTTTTGGGATTTCACAACCCCCTAAAATGTAATCAATGTTCTATCAGAGGGGGTGAGCAATCTGATAAGTATGCCTTTTTTCCATATTAGTTATTCCAGAAGAATTAAATTATTGAATGTTATACTGATGCTGGGGAATAATGTTTTTAATTGTCTAATTTTCTTGCAATGTTAGCTTCCAAATTAATTGATTTTGGTTTTCTTGTTTGATTCCCCAGTTTCCTTCAACGCCACAGGAATGGCAGACTGTGGCATCCCATTTTGCAAGCCGTTGGGACTTTCCCAATTGTGGAGGGGCTATAGATGGGAAACATGTCCACATTGTGCCACCACCCCATTCGGGGTCATATTATTTTAATTATAAGGGGTTCCACAGTATTGTTTTAATGGCGGTGGTGTCGGCACACTATGATTTTTTATATGTGGACGTGGGGAAGAATGGCCGGATGTCGGATGGAGGAGTATTTGCCCAGACGGAGTTCTGCCAGCGTCTCCAGAGTGGTGGCCTGGGATTGCCACCTGATGAGGATAACGTGGAAGGACTCCCCTTTGTCTTCATTGCCGATGAAGCCTTCGCTCTGAGCAAGCACCTCATGAGGCCATTCCCCCAAAGAACCCTCACCCCGGAGAGGAGGGTTTTTAATTACCGGCTGGCCAGAGCTAGAAGAGTGGTTGAGAATGCGTTTGGAATTCTGGCCAGCCGGTTCCGCCTGTTTCAAACAGCCATTAATTTGGCGGAATACAAACTTAATTTTATAATTTTATCATGCTGCATTCTGCACAACTTTTTAAATAAGCATTCTGCCAATTATATAGGCACAGTTGGGCCTGAGGCCGGACAAATAGAAGCCAACCTTACAGGCCTGGATACTGTCCGTACTGGCTTGGCCCCCCAAAGTTCCCGTCAGGTTAGACAGCAATATGTTGATTATTTTATGGGTAGGGGGGCCATTGCAATGGGCCAGGATATATAATTTTTTTTACAATAAAAAAAATATTGGTGAAATCTGGCATTATATTTATTGCTTGCCTTTCTTTTGGGCTGTCTCCTAGGTTATGGTCGAGCAGTTGTAGTGCCAACTGTATTAGAATTTTAAAAATGTATAAATAAGCTCCATTGCCACTGTAAACAACTTTTTGA